>CM042175.1:709090-711590 GCA_023376005.1 Doryteuthis pealeii
TTGTCCATATCTACATACAAATAACATGCAATTGTATTTATATATACAAAAAATAGCGGTTTGCAGTGTGAATGGGAAGGCTAATTTGCATATTGATATCAAAAATGTGATTTTATTAAATATGTGCTTAGTATTATTGATTTCTAACTGTTTGGTTTTATTTTAATGAATATAAGCAAAAATCTCTTCAATGAATCTTAAATGAAATCCATTAACAAGAAGAAATAACTGTCATTTTATTCTTTATTTCCTAATTTAACTAAATAGTTAAATAAGTAAAATTCAGCAATGAAAGACGGGAGTGATGGAAGAGTAAGTTTCATTTCTATTTTTCTATTATACCCCCACTCTGTTACATAACTTTTTTGTCTGCCTCTAATTTAATACGATATTTCATTGCATTAAAACTTAAATACTTGCACCCGGAGGGTGCATATATTTGCTATATATATATATATATATATATATATATATATATATATATACATACACACACACACATTATCATATCTGATGATGACACCATGCAAGGCAGTTTTCTCGATTTCATTGATTGTGCGTGAGTATATATAATTATGAATTAAACATTTTTAGAAAAAACAAACAAATGATGTTATAGTTCGCTGACAGAAATCTGTTTCGACCTTTTATTAAAGCGGTCTTCATCAAGAGCGAAACATTTTTGATAGAGAGACAGAATAAGTAAACCATTACAAAGAGGAGGGGTACAAATGAACGTTCATGTTAGGAGTCGGAATTTTTTAGATTTTGAAAATGCACAATGTGTATATATATATATATATATATAGACAATGATAAATGAATGTATATTGCTGCATATATTGGCCTACCACTGACTCACCACATGACAGTGATAACCATGGAATTTTGTAATATTTTATATATATGAGAGAGAGAGAGAGAGAGAATATTACCATGTATGTATATATATATATATATATATATATAGATAGATAGATATGCATATATTTATCTATATACATTACATGTTACATAAATATGTATGACAATTGCTGCTCGGCGTCAAAAGATAGTGGTCTCGCCAATTAAAATTTTGGTATTGCATGGCGCTGTGTGCATAGACAGCTTGACAGGTCAGCTTCACTTCTGCAAATTACACTGCACATATACTGCACATATACATATGCACATATACACATATATATACATGATATATATATATATACATATATGCACATATACATATATATTTATACATATATATAATATGGATAGATATAAAAGGGAAATGAACAATGAGACATATCCATGGATTAGATACATTGTAAACACACTAATCATTTATATATATATATATATATATATATATATATATATGGAGGTGCGTAGGCTAGTGGTTAGAGTCGTGGAAAATGTACTTGTCGATTCGAGTTCAATTCCTAGACGAAGCTGTTAGCATTTCACATAGTGCTAATACCCTTGGGAAAGGTATGAATCCATATATTCTCCCTCCAGCTATGGGTTAAATAGTAGGGCAGACTGGGCCCTTCAGCCTTGGGTAGGTAACCAGTCTAGGAGAGGGATAACTCTGAATTTAAAATTCCTGAGGGTCGGTCGTTGATTGGGTTTGTGGCAACCCTTGATGCACCAATTCTTTCCTATCGACTGTGCCAAAAAGTGTGGATGGTCCAACACAAGCCTTCACCACTATAAACAAATCACTGTGTGGGTGTTCATTGTGAGTGTGGACCCTCATACGTCGAAAATCGACGGGAGAGTCCATAATATATATATATATATATATATATAATATATATATATATATATATATATTTATCAACATATATATGTGTGTGCATTAAATACGGATAGATATAAAAAAGTGGGTTATTTCCTTTAACTCCAACATAAACAAAGGGGAATCACTCTTGACTGATGAATTATTTATTTATTTTCCCATTAAACTAACCCTAAACCCTAACCCCGTATTCTTTTTTCCTAGTAGATCAATCAATAAATAAATAATTTATCAGTCAAGAGTGGTTCCCTTTTGTTTATGTTGGAGTTATAGGAAATAACCAAAAAGTGTATGCATTATATATAAAACATTTTATATATAGAGACATATATAATAGACATTTTATAAAAAAAGGGGGGGAAGTGAATTAGATACAGGCTTAAATACACCAATCATATATATTATATATATATATATATATATATGGAAATCCAACAATATGAGAAGAAAATATTTTTTAAATATAATAAACACAGGATGTTATGATTAGGGGAAACAATTTTATGTGTCAATACTTAAGCATTTCGGTATATTGTACCATCTTCAGGACACTGTTAAGTAATGTTTATGTGAGGGACAAAATAAAAGATGTTAAGTGTATAGTGATTGTGTGAATATGATGTTATTAACCGTTAATTTTTATATGCGCGTTTGTTTACGAAAGCCAGTGACATGATCATTGCATGTGTGTGTGTGCGTGTGTGTGTGCATATATATATA
>CM042175.1:719090-769090 GCA_023376005.1 Doryteuthis pealeii
TAGTTATATATCTAGTTTTTTAACGTTTTTTTTTTAATTTCTTTTTTTCTAGTTATATATTTTTGTTCTCCCCCTTTTTTTCCAAATATCTTTTCATTATTACATTCTTCATTATTATTATTACTATTATTTTTTTTCTTTTCTTTTATATATTTTTGCTCAATATTGTCTGAGTGAAGCAGTGCCATTATTATTATTATTATTATTATTGTTATTTATCTTATTATTATTATTGTTAATTTTTTCTTTTCTTTTTGTTTTATATATCTTTGCTTAATATTGTCTGAGTGAAGCAGTGCCATTATTATTATTATTATTATGTTATTTATCTTATTATTATTATGTTAATTTTTTCCTTTCCTTTTTGTTTATATATCTTTGCTTAATATTGTCTGAGTGAAGCAGTGCCATTATTATTATTATTATTATTATTATTATTATTATTATTTATCTTATTATTATTATTGTTAATTTTTTCCTTTCCTTTTTGTTTATATATCTTTGATTTATATTGTCTGGGTGAAGCAGTGCCATTATTATTATTAATAATAATAATAATAATAATAATAATAATAATAATCTTTTTCTATTCTTTTTTGTTTTATATATTTCATTATATACTTTTTGCTCAATATTGTCTAAGTGAAGCATCATTATTATTATCATTATCTTTTTCTATTTTTTAAAATTTGTTATATATTTTATTATATACTTTTTGCACAATATTGTCCGAGTAAAGCAAGTACATTTGTTTGAAAATCATTGAATTTAATTCCTCGTTTCCGTTCTTTTTTGTTATTTCCTATCAGAATTCTAAAAATTGGTAATTCCTTTTTTCGTATTTCAATATTTCTGTGACAACATCGTTTAATTTTTTTTTTCAATTCTTTCTCTTTTTAAACCAAATATTAAGTGCGAAGAAAAATTTATTCTAATGAGTTCATAAAATTCTTTAATTTCATCACAGCCCAAAATTATCCCTTAGCACACGGCAAACTATTGGGCTGGGGACATAAGATCCAGAGTTCAACTCCACAGATTGTTGACTGTAAGTAAGTAAGTAAAGTTGTGGGGTGGCTTAAAGTCGGTATCAGCCAATCAGCGAGGGAGCCTATCCCCTTTTCAATAGCGCTAGACGAAGGAGATTGTTTTTGCATCTGAGATGGAGCGCCACACCTACCATCAGCTCCTTACTTTTCCGGTGCTACTCATACGCTGAGTTGGCGAGGGCCGGTATCGAACTAGGAACCTTGTGGTTTCTAACCGAACCGTTGTTAACCGTGAAAAAGAATAACAGAAAGAAAGGGGCTTTATTTTTTTTTTTATCGCCAAGGACAACGGAGGGGGGGGGGGGCAGAAAAAAGGACCCCCCCCAAAAAAAAAAAAAAAAAAAAAAAAAAATTATAAGTTGTTCAGGAAAATGAAAGACTGAAGGGGGTAAAGTTCTGAAATTCAATTTTGTATTTTAACTGAAGATTTTTTTTTTTTTTTCAAAAGAAAAAAGTTCGTTAAATTTGTAATTGAAATCTGGGGATGTTTCTGAGGAGGTGGAAATTGGAATTAGCTTGGATAGCCGGATAGAAATTTAATGAAAAATAAGGAAACAACAGCGGTTCCCTAGATGCTGAGTGGCAGCAAGTATCCTCAGGTCTCCAGGACTTTTCTGAGTATTCGAGCCGACCTCAACAATATTGTAGTCTGTATGGTCTCAATTCTTCTGATTTCCTGTTCAATCAGATACCCTTGGGACCGTTCTAAAGGTATTCGTATTATTATCGTTGTTATCACCACCACACTATGTGAGTTTTTCAAATAATAATAATAATAAAGTTTAATAACAACAATAATAATAAAGTTTAATAATAATAATATTAATAATAATAATAATATTAATAATAATAATAAAGTTTAATAATAATAATAATAATAATAATAATGTTTTTTTAAAAAGTTTGGTAAAAAGACTGGAAAATCTGGAAATCAGAGGAAGAATTGACACCACCCAGAATACTGCACTGCTGCAACCTGCCAGAATACTCAGAATAGTCCTGGAGACCCGAGGAGACTTGTTGTCACTCAGACTCCAGTGAAAGGCCATCAGCTAACGCTGATGTGTAAAACTCAACAACAACAATAATAATAATAATACAGACAAGAACCTAGTTGAAATCAGCTGGAATACTCAGGAGAGTCCTAGAGGACTGAGAAGACTTGTTGTCACTCAGACTCCAGTGAAAGCCATCAGCTAACGCTGATGTGAAAAACTCAATAATAATAATAATAAAATAATAATAATAATAATAATACAGACAAGAACATAGTTAAAATCAGAATACTCAGGAGAGTCCTGGAGGACTGAGAAGACTTGTTGTCACTCAAACGCCAGTGAAAGATCATCAGCTAACGCTGGTGTAAAAAACTAATGATAATAAGAAGAACAAAAAAAAATAGAAAAAACAAGAACAAGAAGAAAAATAAGAATAAGAACAAGGAGTGCTTGAGTATTTCATAGACTTGCTGGCACTTGACCTGCAGGAAACGCCAATAAGAATAATAACAAAAAAAAAAGTCGAATGGTAAATGTAATAATGAAAATTCAACAATAAAATATCAAACAATAAAGAAAGAAAAAAAAACAAAAAACAAAAGACTGAAATTTGAAATTAGAATCAAAGATTTTTGAAAATCGCCCCCCAGCTAAATGTTCCATTTTGAAGAAAGAAAACATTAGAAAATTGCCCTCCCCCCCACCAATTCACCTCTACACCTCCACCTCCCCACCCTCCTCCTCCAATTGTTTTACGTTCTTTCCTATTTACTTCTAAGACAATATTGTCTTATTACTAGTTGAAATAGAGAGCTAATTCTATCGGATAAATAAAAACATTTTAAAAAAGAGAGAAGGTGCCCCACGTGATGCAGGGCTTATCAACGATAAAGGAAAAATAATCGAATTCTTCAAAAACCCGAAAAGAAAACAAAGAAAATTCTTCTTCTTTTTTCTTTTTGTTATCCTTCTAAGTCTGTTATTAATTTCAGGAATTTCAGGTCACTAAAATTTGGTCGAATACAAATGTGGAACATATTCCCGACTTTCCCCCAGAAAGATTTCCACCTTCAGATAATGAACTAGGTACTCTTTAATCTATGTCCGTACTTTTCCGAGATTTGAATGTTACGCCTTGTCAGCACCTCAGATAAGTAATGAACCATTCTATTTTGATTGTGAGTGAAGAAAAAAAAAAGAACAAGATAAACATCAGAGAGAAAACAAAAGCAAATATGATAAGAAAACAAAGAAGAGGAATCGATAACACTGTACATTAGATGCTTATCGTCTGCTTGAATAGAAGAAAGAAAATATGCTATTAAGAGAGAGAAGAAAGGTTTGGCTTGGTTTGTTTTACGGCATATAAACCTTAGAAGGTCATTTAATGCTGACAACATTTTTAAATAAATTCATTCTTTTTTTATTACATTTATATATATATATATATATATATATATATATATAAAGATAAGAGTCTGAATAATTATATCAGAAGATTTTATATTTGTAAGTAATAAATCGTTCCATTTTGATTGTGAGTGAAGAAAAAAAGACCAAGATAAACATCAGAGAGAAAACAAAAGCAAATATGATAAGAAAGAAAGAAAACAAAGAAGGGGAATCGATAACACTATACATTAGATGCTTATCGTCTGCTTGAATAGAAAGAAAGATGCGAACAAAGAAGAGGAGAAGAGAAAGATATGGAAAAGAAAGAAACGAGTAGGTATTTTATGAGTAGGGTCGCAAGTATGGGGCATTTATCGAGAATCAAATTCTCTATTCAGTAGTAATGAACTTGCAAGACTAGCTTGGTAACTATCAGCCCACGATGGGATGAGAGAGACAGAGGTACCCTTCATCACCATTACTCCCAGGTCCACTCTGAGTTATAGTATCTCTCATCCCATCGTGGGGTGATAGTAATCAAGCTCGTCTCTCAATGTGATATGAACAGGCACGTATTTGAGACAACGGGAATTTCCAGAACAAAAATTGAGTGATTCATAAAGTAGAATAAAAACAAATTAAGAACAAGATAAACATCAGAGAGAAAACAAAAGCTAATATGATAAGAAAGGAATCGATAACACTGTACATTAGATGCTTATCGTCTGCTTGAATAGAAGAAAGAAACGCTAATAAGAGAGAGGAGAAAGGTTTGGCTTGGTTTGTTTTACGGCATATAAACCATAGAAGGTCATTTAATGCCGACAAAATTTTGAAATAAATTCTTTTTTTTATTACTTATATATATATATTATATATATATATATATATATATATAATATATATAAAAGATAGGAAGGTTTTTCTAATTTTTATAAGTAATAAATCGTTCCATTTTGATTGTGAGTGAAGAAAAAAAAAGACCAAGATAAACATCAGAGAGAAAACAAAAGCAAATATGATAAGAAGAAAGAAAACAAAGAAGGAATCGATAACACTGTACATTAGATGCTTATCGTCTGCTTGAATAGAAGAAAGAAAAGCTAATAAGAGAGAGGAGAAAGTTTTGGCTTGGTTTGTTTTACGGCATATCAACCTCAGAGGGTCATTTAATGCCGACAAAATTTTGAAATAAATTCATTCTTTTTTATTACTATTATATATATATATATATATATATATATATATATATATATATATTGTTAAATAATGCAGCCATTTTCTGTCTGCAAGTTTTGTCCTTTGTTTTTTCGTATTGCCGAATTATTTTTGTAATATCTGGCGAAAATTGTCTGATGTATTTGCCATATGTCATAGACCAAGTACTTTCTGCCCTATCGTGGGCCATCTTCAAGGTATTTTGAAACCGTACAACAATGGGCTATTCCATTTACCATTTATATAGGTTGTGTTTATTATTGTTGTTGTTATTATTATTATTAGTGTTATTAGGATTGAACCTGCAACCGACATATGATTGTCACTTAGAACTGTATTAACTCAGCCCTTATATCCATTGCACCATGTGTCCAAACTGTTGCATATATCTTATTATAATGGAGATTGTGTGTTCTTCTGTCTGTAACCGAAACTATATTATTACTCAAGTCACAATTCCCTTAGTTATTGACATCACATTCTCCCTGATTTTATTTTAACCTTTTTAATAATTAATAAAATTGTTTTACATTATTAATACTGTTAACAATATCTACATACGAATAACATGCAATTATATTTGTATATACAACAAAATAGCGGTTTACAGTGTGAATGGGAAGGCTAATTTGCATATTGATATTAAAAAATCGAATTTAATAAATATGTGCTTGGTATTATTGATTTCTGTTTGGTTTTATTTTAATGAATATAAGCAAAAATCTCTTCAATAAATCTTAAATGAAATCCATTAACAAGAAAAAATAACTGTAAGTTTATTCTTACTTCCTATTTTAACTAAATACTTAAATTAGAAAAAATAGCAATGAAAGACGAGAGTGATGGAAGAGTAAGTTTCAGTTGTTCTATGTTTCAAATCTTTTGATCTGTATTCTTATTTAGTTTCATTAGCCTTTCTAATTTTATATAATATCTTATTACATTCAAACTTAAATACTTGCACCCGGAGGGTGCATATATTTGCTAGTAACACTAAAGATGAGGGCAATTGTCCAAATAATACAAATTATCAAGCCTCATCTAAAAATTCAGAGCAATAAAAACAAATCAAGAAAATTCCCTGGAGGGACGTCAGAGTGCTCACTGTCACATTAACTTTACAACTAAAAAAGCTTTAATTTGGTTGATTTTGAATTAGAATCCACACAAAACAAAACGGAGAGCTGTCACCACAAAATTTAAACTCAAATATTTTTACACTTGGTGGCGAGGGGTTACATTTAGTGGGTGGGGGTGGGGGGCTTTATTGAAAAATTGGCAAATCGCTTGAGATTATTATTATTATTTTTTTTTTTGTAAACATTAAAAATTGATAAAAATGTTATCTTTAACACATTATATTTGTTATTTTGATTTATTTTGTCGTATTTACTGTTTGATGTCGGATTCATCGCAGATTTTAAAGATTTAACATGATAAAAGTACAAATTTATAAAAAAAAATTGCAATTAAACCTAAAAAAAAAACAACAAATACATTAAATACGCCTCTGTGCAATATTAAGAGTTCATGCCTGAATTATCATAAAGCACTTTGATTCATAACCCCCCCCCCCAGACTTAATGGATTGTCAAATCCTACTTCGTCGGTAGAGCGTTCGCCTGGTTTGATACCCGCCCTCGACAGCTCAGCGTATGAGTAGCACAGAGATCTGTGCGGTAGAGTCAGGAGCTGATGGAAGGTGTGGCGCTCCACCCCAGACGTTTAAAAAAAGAAAGGCTTCACCTCAGATGTTTAAAGAAGTGTGGTGCTTCGTCTCAGACGATAAAAAAAATCTCCTTGGTCTTGTGCTAGTGAAAAAGGGATAGGCTGTCTTGCTGATACCGACTTTAGGACACCCCGACAACTTTACTTACTTACTTGTAAAGCTCGTTAACCATTGCATTAGTATATACTAACCTATGCTTAGTCTGGTTGAGGTGTTTGTTGCGTAATAGTTATCTTTCATATAACAACAAATGCCCTGAAGATGATCTAATTAATAGATCGAAACACTGCAGCGTCGGCCAATAAATCACCACTCATTTAAAATAGTATTTTTTCATCCTTTCTTAAAATACTACATACCGCCGGATTCACTTCCTTTTCTTCACACACACACATTATATATATATATATATATATATATATATATATATATATATATATGTGTAGAATTAAACAAAAGACACATCTCCTGTTTAACAATTTTATTTTTGATCTTTTCGAGTTTTCTGGCCAACTTTTAAATATTTGGGTGGAATTCGTGGATAAGTCCACCAAAGTTCAAGTCCTGAATACTTTCGGCACTTCGAAGTACCATCATCAGGGGAGATGTGTTCCATTAAAAAAAAAAATTATATTAATGTGGAGGCTGGAAAGAGAAGAATTAATGAGAAAGGTGTTATAGGCATTTTAAAATATGTGTACTGCATTGGAAATTAATTTTGTTTATGGATGGTTTGTATTGTTTTACCACCCTTAAACAAAATTAATTTCCAATGCAGTACACACATTTTAAAATGCCTATAACACCTTTCTCGTCAATTCTCTCTTCCAGCCTCCACATTAATATAATTAAAAAAAAAACTGGAAAACATCACCCCTGATGATGGCACTTCGAAGTGCCGAAAGTACTTGGGACTTGAACTTTGGTGGACTTATCCACGAATTCCACCTAAATATTAAAAAGTTGGCCAGAAAACTCGAAAAGATCAAAAATAAAATTGTTAAACAGAGAGATGTGTCTTTTGTTTAATTCTACATGTATAAATGAAAGAATGCTGCCCAAACACACACACATATATATATATATATATATATATATATATATATATATATAATCCAAAAGTCCAGAGAAGAAATCTTCCTTACGACATAGGTTTTTTTTAAAAACCACCTCACGCAGTTTGAGAGCTCAATGTGTGCTCTTATTGTTAGAGTCACAGAGCAAATTTATATTTAAATAAATAACAAAAGACTTATAGATCTTGCATAATAGACTATTTCAGGGAGCTTAGACAAAAATGTCTAATTCTCCCGACTCATCAGATGCGCATCTGATGAGTCGGGAGAATTAGACATTTTTGTCTAAGCTCCCTGAAATAGTCTATTATGCAAGATCTATAAGTCTTTTGTTATTTATTTAAATATATATATATATATATATATATATTTGTTAATGCATGGTAGTAGCTTACCGGTGGGTATGAGTACGATCGTTGGAAGCGCACAGTATCCAACGGGCATGTATTATACCAACTGAGATTAATCGAAAACTCGATTAATTCAACGGATGTAACCTTGAAGAATCAATCGATGAAACTCGAGTAGGTTACTCCTATCCATTGTATATATATATATATATATATATATATATACACCCTCTCTCTCCTTCACTGACACAAGCTCATAATTCGAAATAGATATTTTATGATTATTTTGGAAATTTAACATCACAACATTTTATCACATAACCCTGAATTGTCTCTCTCGCATAGATAGAGCAACTAGTCAAGAAGGGGAAAAAAAGGTCTGAATTCAAACAAGTTGTGCTGGCCTTGTGTCACACCCTGTCAATGGGGGAGTGGTTCGATTAAAATCCTGTCCATTTATCACACAGTACATTTCACGTCATGTCTAATCCCACACCAGGTATTTGTCATGCGTATAAAAGGTGTTGCCAGTCCCTAGCCAGATCAGAAATGACCCAACCCCACCCCCCCCACCAGAAATAATCCCCCCACCCGCCCACACCGGAAAAAGGATTAGTAAATTGTTCTTCAAAAATTAATGACAAACCGTAATCCTTTGGGTGGGAAAAGAAAAACCCCTATCCCCACCCACCTCACCGAGTTTTTATCCGTCTCTCTTCCTCTCCCCCCAACTCTCAGTTTCACGGTCAAACACGTTTCTCTGTATTTGATTTCGAGGGTTTCTACGACTTCTTGTTCCTTCATCTTCACACTTGGCAGTTTCGAGGATTCTATGTCATCATCAGACCTAAAAGAACACACCCCACCCAACTCCGCTCCAGCATCCACATCTTCCATACAGATTCATCTTTCATCAACGCGTTCCAACATAACCCCCACCCCACCGAAACACACACTGTCCACCTCCAAGACTTTACGCATGTGCAGCACACTGTAAGACCAGTAAGAAGGGCTTTTTTTTTTAGCTGGCTAGCTGGATAGCGATGAACAAAGTCAAAGATGACATTTTAGACTAATCCAGTGATGCGGATGGCATTTTGATTTGGTGCGTCCTAGGATGCACATATTTGCGTTGAATGAGTCCCCGGGAAAGAAGGGCTTTCTTTTTTATTTATTTATTTCTTTTGCTAGACAGAGATGAGCAAAGTCCGAGATTGAAAGCCTCGAGATTTTAGACTAATCCAGTGATGCTGATGGTATTTTGATTCAATGCGTCCTAGGATGCACATATTTGCTTTGAACGAGTCCCTGGAAAAAGGGCTTTTTTTTTTTTTTTTTTTGCTGGACAGAAATGAACTAAGTCCAAAATGGAAAGCATCGAGATTTTAGACTAATCAAGTGATGCTGATAGCGTTTTGATTCAGTGCGTCCTAGGATGCACATATTTGTCTTGAACGAGTCCCTGGACAAGAAGTGCTTTTTTATTTTTTATTTTGCTGGCCAGAAATGAACAAAATCCAAAATGGAAAGCATCGAGATTTTAGACTAATCCAGTGATAGCGTTTTGATTTAGTGCGTCCTAGGATGCACATATTTGCTTTGAACGAGTCCCCTGGAAAGAAGGGCTTTCTTTCTTTTTTTATTTTTTGCTAGACAGAGATGAGCAAAATCCGAGATTGAAAGCAACGAGATTTTAGACTAATCCAGTGATGCTGATGGTATCTTGATTCAATGCGTCCTAGGATGCACATATTTGCTTTGAACGAGTCTCCAGGAAAGAAGGGCTTTTTTTTTTTTTTTTTTTTTTTTACTGGCCAGAAATGAACAAAGTCCAAAACGGAAAGCACCAAGATTTTAGACTAATCCAGTGCGTCCTAGGAAGCACATATTTGCTTTGAACGAGTTTTAGACCAGACTTTTTCAACCGGTGTGCCGTAGAACACTAGCGCACCGTGAAACTTCCGTGAGTGTTGAGCACGGTTGATCATCCTCTTATATTTTCATTCTATTACTTTAATATATTTTTGTTTCAATTTAATATTTTAATATTTATTGTATCTTGATCAATTTATTGCCCAGCTTACTGTGCCGTGAGATAAAAAAAGGTTGAAAAACTCTACTCTATCTGATAGTGAGATTTCAGTTCTGGAGGTTTGGGGAATGTAAAGCACCCCTTTAATGTCAGCGAGTTTGTACCCTAAGTAAATAAAATCATCAAATTCATTAAAGGATTAAAAAATAAAAATTTAAAATGTAAACTTTAAATATATATTAAAATAAAACAAACTATATATAGATATATAATACCAGTCATGTATTTATTAAAACTTGTTTTAAAAAAACAATGAGGACTGTCTAATGTTGCATGTTCAAATTTTGAGTGTATTTATTCTATGTTATGGCGATTTTGGGTTGTGTGACGTAAGCAGTGACGTAGTTCTTGTTACAGACAAAAACCGGAAGCGAATCTCCATTATTAACAGATATTGTTTGTTTTAATTTAATATTTTAATATTTATTGTTTGCCATGATTAAAAATAAACCTTTAGAAAAAAATTTACATTGTTTTCTTTTACACTTGTAGCACATTTTCAATATTCCTTTTCTTTTAAAATTTAAATGATAAAATAATTATATGTTTATATACAGATGGTGTACCTCGATCAATTTATTGCCCAGCTCACTCTGCCATGAGATGAAAAAGATTGAAAAACTCAGTTTTAGACTAATCCAGTAATGCTGACAGCGTTTTGATTTTGTGTGTCCTGAGATGCACATATTTGCTTTGAACGAGTCCCCGAGAAATTTGAAGGGTCCTAACTAAAGTTTCTTAATAAATTATAGGGTTTTTATTTATAATCTGGGGAAACAACTAAAGCCGTCTAACTCCTACCTTGTAACCTATCCTGTGTAATTCGTTTCTAAGAAACTATTGAAATGTATTTACAGTTACTTTGAAATGGTGAGGGAAGAAAAAAGAAAAGCACTGGGATGCATGGATATGATTTTACCGCGTCCTTTTAGATTGTTGTGTGCCAGGGACGCAGGACCCGTACCTATCAGAATCTCTGCTAATCCTTTATGTCATTGCTTGTACGGACAGAAAAAGGTGAAAATCCTACTGTGGTTATGTTTGGGGAATTATCCATTAGAAGTGTCCAAGGGGGGTAATGTGGAAAAAAGAAAAAAAGAAAAAAGAGAGAAAAAACAATAATTGGAAAATTAGGGTTGGGGTGGGGGAATAAAAGGTAAGTGAAAAAGAAATCGATCAATTTATCGAACTTAGAATAGATATATCAATTTCAAAATAATTCATTTTTTTTAACTCTTTCGTACACTGGTCTCGACAACCTTAGGGCTCTCCATTTTGAGCTGCTAGCTTGAAAAATAGCTGTTTTATTTAGGAATATTCTATTTTCATTCATTTTTTCATTCTTTTTTTCGTTTCTTTCATTTTCTTTTATTCTCTCTTTTTTTTTTGTTTTATTCTTTTAAATCTTTCATCTTCGTTTCATTCTTTTTTCTTCGTTCATTCTTTTTTTTCTTCGTTTCATTCTTTTTTTTTCTTCGTTTCATTCTTCTTCTTCATTCTTTTTTTCTTCGTTCATCTTTTAATCTTTCATTCTTTTTTTCTTCGTTTCATTCATTCTTTTTAATCTTTCATTCTTTTTTTCTTCGTTTCATTCTTTTTCTTTCATTCTTTTTTCTCGTTTTCTTTTTTTAATCTTTCATTCTTTTTTCTTCGTTTCATTCTTTTAATCTTTCATTCTTTTTCTTCGTTTCATTCTTTTTATTTAATCTTTCATTTTTTTTTCTTCGTTTCATTCTTTTTAATCTTTCATTCTTTTTTTCTTCGTTTCATTCTTTTTATTTAATCTTTCATTCTTTTTTTCTTCGGTTCATTCTTTTTAATCTTTCATTTTTTCTTCGTTTCATTCGTTTTAATCTTTCATTCTTTTTTTCTTCGTTTCATTCTTACTTTCCATTCTTTTCCTTCTTTTTTTGTTTCTTTCATTCTTTTTTTCTTTCATTCATTCTTTTTTATTCGTTTTTTCCCCCTTATTTTTGTTCCGTTTCTTTCATTCATTCTTTCTTTCTTTTTCGTTCATTCATTCATTCGTTTTTCTTTCATCTATTCTTTTTTTCGTTTATTCATTTTTCATTCTTTCTTTTTTCTTTCTTTTTATTTCCAATGTAGGTATTTTGTCCTAGAACATGAGAAAGGTTACTTAGGTATTTTCCAATGTACACCTTTCATTCTTTTTTTCTTTCTTTTTCTTTCATTCATTCTTTTTTTCGTTCTTTCATTATTTTTCTTCTTTCATTCATTCCCTTTTCTTTCATTCATTCTTTTTTTCCGTTCTCTCATTCCTTTTCTTTTCATCCATTCTCTTTTCTTTCATTCATTGTTTTTTTCCGTTCTCTCATTCCTTTTCTTTTCATTCATTCTCTTTTTCGTTCTTTCATTCATTCCCTTTTCTTTCATTCATTCTTTTTTTTCGTTTTCTCATTCCTTTCTTTTCATTCATTCTCTTTTTCGTTCATTCATCCATTCTCTTTTCTTTCATTCATTCTTTTTTTCATTCATTCTTTTTTTCATTCATTCATTCCTTTTCTTCTTTCTTTCATAATGCTAATTTTTTCCCCCGAGGTGAGTATATTTTATCCTAGAACCCCGAAAGGAAAAAGTGGGGGAACTACTTACGTATTTTCCAATGTACACCAGCCGCAGTAGGGATCCTTTACGCTGATACACTTTTCACAAGTTGTGTAACGACTACAGTCCTGAACTTGTACTTTGCTTAGCTGAAAAGAAACAAAAGAGAAAAAAACAAACTATTAAAACATCGAACGGTCAGATATCATGACAGTATAATATACGTCGGAAATAAAATCGACAATCAGAGTTCAAATCCTGGACGTGGCTGACCATTTCTGGTTTGTCTAATTTGAGATTGTTGGATTTATCACACCAGATTTTATTTTTCCAGACCTCCCAAAAGTCCGGATTAACAGATGATCATATAATATATATATATATATATATATATATATATATATATATATATATAGAGAGAGAGAGAGAGAGAGAGATAGACACACAATACAAATAAATATATATATATATATACACACACACAATATAAATATACACACACACACACCTATATAAATACACACACACACACACATATAAATACACACACACAAATACAAAATACACACACACAAATACAAATACACACACACACAAATACAAATACACACACACACAAATATATATATATATATATATTATATATATATATATATACACACATACATACATACAAGGTGTGTCAAAAATGTATCGAGATTTTTTGTACTTTTTGACTGTGTATTGGGAAAAAATTAACGTTCATCTCTTGGTAAATACAGCTTCAATCTCGATACTTTTATGACACACCTTATATATATATATATATATATATATATATATATATATATATATATATATATATAACACAGAAACACTCGAAACCCTTACAATTTTTAAATCCATACATTATATATATATATATATATATATATGATACAGATACTCGTTCACTGATACAAGCTCATCATATTTCGAAAAAATTATTTTAGGATTATTTTGGAAATTCAACATCACTCCATTTCAGTAAATAAAAAATATTCTAAAATAAATTTTAAAAAAAAGGACAAAAACACACCAGTTCTACCCACTAATAAAAAAAAGGGGCTATCGCTGCATATTAACCAGGCAAGCTTACATTCTGGCAAAGATACCAAAATATCAAAAAATGATACCGACATTCGATCTACCAAAAACATTCATCGTCTATTTGCTCTCCCCTCCCACGCTCACAAACAAAAAATAAGTAATTAGAAAAAAAAATATTAACAGAATAAAGAAAGTTTAGTAAACGAAAAACTTTTGGGAACTTAGTGTTGTTTGTTTGTCTTTTTTATATTTTGTTATCTCCTTGCCCGTTTTGTACTGGATCGTCAGCGAAGTGGGCGTTTAATAACATTTCGTTGAGAAATGTACGTCAATAGAAATGACGAAGAACTGTTTGAAAGGAAGTACTTAAGTCAGAAACGAATTGAATCAATCCAATAGATAAACATAACCGAACAGTAAATAACAAATTCAACAGAAGTCACAGCGTGGGCATGGGAGTGAACCTTCCTTTTTTTTTTAATTACTGTTTCTTTTTTATTTGTAAAATATAGATAGGTCTTTCTCTTTATATACTCTATAAACATCTTAGAAATACAATCGACGCAAAAAGCTTACACAAACCTCAGCAATTATCCTTTTCGTCACAGTATTTATCGTTCATAAAAGAGATTCGTATTTTTATCATCGTGGAAGATAAATTGCTATTAACTCTTTGCCTACCAAATTTTCCCTACGGCTATGACAAATTTTCTTGATATTTTTTTACCTGTATGATTGGATATTTCAAAGTTCATTATTTATATCTATTCAACTCAGAACTCATTCTATTCAAATAAAACCCCATTATTATTGTAATCCGAGTCCTTCTGCTCATTTATAATTAACTACCCATCAGTCATTGGACTTTGCTTGGCTTTGGTGGGTGAAGCGATGTGAGTGGATTAAGGTAGCCTGAGAGTTAACTCTTTGCCTACCAAAATTCCCCTACGGCTATGACAAATTTTCTTGATATTTTTTTACCTGTATGATTGGATATTTCAAAGTTCACTATACATTCACCCCAGAACTCATTCTATTCAAATAAAGACCTATCCAAGTCCTTCTGCTCCTTTATAATTAACTCGGCCGGGTTAGCTCAGTCGGTAGAGCGTTCGGCTATAAACCACAAGGTTCCTAGTTCGATACCGACCCTCGCCAACTCAGCGTATGAGTAGCACAGGGATCTGTGCAGTAAAGTAAGGAGCTGATGGTAGGTGTGGCGCTCCACCTCAGACGCAAAAACAATCTCCTTCGTCTAGCGCAAGTGAAAAGGGGATAGACTCCCTCGCTGATTGGCTGATACCGACTTTAGGCCATCCCGACGACTTACTTATAATTAACAACCCATCAGTAATTGGACTTTGCTGGGCTTTGTTGGGTGAAGCGATGTGAGTGGATTAAGGTAGCCTGAGAGTTAACTCTTTGCCTACCAAAATTCCCCAACGGCTATGACAAATTTTCTTGCTATTTTTTTACCTGTATGATTGGATATTTCAAAGTTCACTATACATTCAACTCGGAACTCATTCTATTCAAATAAAACCCCATTATTATTGTAATCCGAGTCCTTCTGCTCATTTATAATTAACTACCCATCAGTCATTGGACTTTGCTTGGCTTTGGTGGGTGAAGCGATGTGAGTGGATTAAGGTAGCCTGAGAGTTAACTCTTTGCCTACCAAAATTCCCCTACGGCTATGACAAATTTTCTTGATATTTTTTTACCTGTATGATTGGATATTTCAAAGTTCATTATTATATCTATTCAACTCAGAACTCATTCTATTCAAATAAAAACCCCATTATTATTGTAATCCGAGCCCTTCTGCTTTTTATAATTAACTACCCATCAGTCATTGGACTTTGCTTGGCTTTGGTGGGTGAAGCGATGTGAGTGGATTAAGGTAGCCTGAGAGTTAACTCTTTGCCTACCAAAATTCCCCTACGGCTATGACAAATTTTCTTGATATTTTTTTACCTGTATGATTGGATATTTCAAAGTTCCCTATACATTCACCCCAGAACTCATTCTATTCAAATAAAGACCTATCCAAGTCCTTCTGCTCCTTTATAATTAACTCGGCCGGGTTAGCTCAGTCGTTAGAGCGTTCGGCTAGAAACCACAAGGTTCCTAGTTCGATTCCGGCCCTCGCCAACTCAGCGTATGAGTAGCACAGGGATCTGTGCAGTAAAGTAAAGACGCAAAAACAATCTCCTTCGTCTAGCGCAAGTGAAAAGGGCATAGACTCTCTCGCTGATTGGCTGATACCGACTTTAGGCCACCCCGACGACTTTACTTATAATTAACTACCCATCAGTCATTGAACTTTGCTGGGCTTTGGTGGGAGAGCCGATGTGAGCGGATTAAAGTAGCATGAGAATTAACTTTTTGCCTACCAAATTTCCCCTACGGCTGTACCAAATTTTCTTGGTATTTTTGTTACCTGTATGATGGGATATTTCAAAGTTCATTATCTATTCACCTCAGAACTCATTCTATTCAAATCATCGGGTGGCTTAAAGTTTGTATCAGCCAGACAGCGAGGGAGTCTATCCCCTTTTCACTAGCGCCCACCCCCTTGGCTGTACCATATTTTCTTGATATTTCTTACTTGTTTGATGGAATAATTCAAAGTTCACTATCAATTCACTTCAGAACTCATTCTATTCAAATAAAGTCCTATTATTACTCCGACCCGGAGTGGTAGTACCTGTTAGGGTTCCATCTGTGACTTAAACAGATTTTAAAATGAGTTTGCAAAAATTGTTTTTTTTAAAAGTAGTTGAGTAATAAAAAGAACTGAATGTCCAACAAGAACAAATAAGACAAAAACAAAATCGGCATAAAATAATCCAACAAGGGTTGACATGCCGTAAAACCCAGCCAACTATGTGATCTAAATAGGTCCCCAGGAAATGTGATGGGTCCGAACTAAAATCCCATAATGAATTATAGCTTCTTTTTTTTTTTAATCTATGAGCAACTAAAGCTGTCTAACCCCTACCTTGTACCCCATACAGTGTAATTCGTTTTCTAGAAAATATTGAATGTATTTACAGTTAGATGGTGGTGGTGGCGGTAGGGAAAAAACACTGGGACGCATGGTAAGGATTTTTCAGCGTCCTTTTAGATTTTTATGCGTCAGTGACACAGGACGCGTACCTATCAGCATCTCTGCATTATGAATCTAATTTAGAATTACGAAAATATTCTAATTTAAGCTTTCCTGTTGCAATACACACCAGCAAGGGTCAGAGGTCAGTTACGAGAAATTTAATGGGCTTTGATTTTTGTCACACAAAAGATTAATTATGGGCGGATCTTGAAGAGAGAGAGAGAGGGGGGGAGAGAGGGGGAGAGAGAGAGGAGGGAGAGAGGGGAGAGAGAGGGGAGAGAGATGAGAGAGAGGGAGAGAGAGATGGGGAAGGAGAGAGAGATGAGAGGGAGGGAGGTAGAGAGAGAAATAGATAATTGTAAGCTTTAAGAGGATGTGGTGCACGGATGGGAGAGAGAGAGAGAGAGGATAAAGATAGATAGAGAGAGAGAGAGAGAGAGAGAGAGAGATAAAACATAAATATCGGTGTCCCTAAAAAGTGTTCAAATATTTGATGTCGCCTTTATAATCAAAATGGTTCGCATCCTTCATTTTATGGACTTTAATTTGCATCACAATAAAGGATGAAGTTGATACTTTATAGGCTTCAATTAACCCCTTACCTACCGTCTATCCGTGTGCGAGAGGGGAAGGGGTCAAGTGCCGCACCCCCTCTCACAATTAGACGGGTAGGCTGTAAAGCCCACAATGCCTACTTTTTGCATACCAGAACACTGAATATCTCTCTCTTTCTCTCTCTCTCTCTCTCTCTCTCTCTCTCTCTATTCGTCCATTGGTTTTAACAGGTCCTATAGACGGCATCTGGTGTCCGTACAGAGTTGATGGAAGTAAGTTTGTGCAGGTCTGTCAGATCATTGAATCTCTCTCTCTCTCATTCGCCCCCTACCGTCCATTGGTTTTAACAGGTCCTATAGACGATACCAGGTGTCCGTACAGAGCTAATGTAAGTTTGTGCAGGTCTGTCAGAACACTGAATCTCTCTCTCTCCCCTCTCTCTCTCTCTACATTCGCCCCTACCGTCCACTGGTTTTAACAGGTCCTATAGACGGCATCCGGTGTCCGTACAGAGCTGATGGAAGTAAGTTTGTGCAGGTCTGTCAGAACATTGAATCTCTCTCTCTCTTTCTCCACCCCTATTGTTCATTGGTTTTAGTAGGTCCTATAGACGGTATACAGTGTCTGCACAGATTTATACAACCATAACACCTCCAAACATACAAACTAGCCCCCACCCCAGCTCGAACTAACCATACTCATATACTACCCCCACCCCCCACCCCGTAGCGAAAGGCGAACATTTCTTTATATTATCGAACTAAATACATTCATGCTTCATTTATCATTGATAATAAAATAAATAATAATAAAACTAATTCTACATGCCTTGCTAATATATAATCACTTGTTGAAATTTATTAAAAGCACGTTTTATACACGTTCCCGCCAAAAAAAAATGGCGTAGTTATAGCAAAAGCTCTTCTATGAGTCAGTGTTGTGGTGAACGAGCTTCGTGGAGCCATGTTACGCATAAATGGCTTTACACGGATCTTTTTTTTTTTTCTTATTTTAAAAGATATTTTGTTATTTATGAATTGTGCATAGAAAGCTTACGATAGCGGAATTTAATTTGGAGAAACTGGTGAACCACTAGTGGTTGGCTGCCCTCGTGTGAGTCATTCGGCGAAAAAAGAAGTCACCCCAATCTCCGCAGACCCCCAAAAAGAAAAAAGAAAAAAAAAAGGCGATTGAACGGAATTTGTATCTTTATATTTACTAGCAAAAAAACATACACTCTCTGTGTGCAAATAGTTAAGTTTTGAATGTAATAGAATATTAGGTTAGTAGGTATCACCAATTTTCCATGGGGAATTTACCCCACCCCTATATTGGTAATTTATGAGGAAGTGCGTCCCGGTCTCCTGCCTCAAAAATTGCTACCCGTTGACTATCAAAATAACAACCCCAGCTCGTCGTAATTCTTGTTTATTTATCGTAATTTGTCGTAATTCTTGTTTAGATATGAAGATGAATATATAGTTTGGAATAGACTTAGATAGATAGATAAACAAACAAAATAATATAGATAGATATGAACAAATGGAGATAGATATTTTCGACAAGTAAATGTATTTTTTGGGGGGGGGAGTCGCTTCTTTTTTTGCCGTAATTCTTGTTTATTTAAACTAAAAACAAGACATTAAACAAACATGAATAAAAATTTTTTTAGTATTTAAAGTAATATAGATAAATATGAACAAATTGAGATAGATAGATAGATAGATAGATATGAAGATGGATAGTTTTGAATAGACTGAGCTGAGTCGTTATTTTAATAGTCACCGGGCAGCAACTCTTGAGGCAGGAGACCGGGACGCACTTCCTCATAAATTACCCCTATATTTAAGACAATGAAACTTGCATAAAGGTTAATATTATCTTGAAGATGTTTGGACCATTCAAAAGAACACTGCTGGTGATTTTAAAAAAAAATTTCACCTTACGGAAATAATGAAAATTATGACCGAAAATAATGTTTACATTTTAACTGTTTTTTTTTGTAATAAATCTTTATGTTCGTCATTTTTTTTTTTTTTGCGAGATTTTAAAAAAAAGAATAATTAAAAAATATTTACGTTTCTTCTTTTGCCTAAATTGATCACGTGACGTGATTTTGGTGGTACCTAGTGTGCAAGTATTTAAGTTTTGAATGTAATAAAATATTAGGTTAGCAGGTACCACCGATTTTCCATGGGGAATTGGTAATTAGGAACTTTTGTTTAGTAAACAGAACCCTCAAATTTTGTAATAAAACTGTTAATTTTAACTTGGGGGGTTTAGGGTTGGGGTTGGAGTTAGGGTTCTGTTTTTTCTGGGTCACCTTGTACAGGGTGACACAGAAAAAAAAACAGAACCCAAATTATTTATTCAGTTTCCATTAAACTAATCCTAAACCCCCTAGTTAAAATTAAGTTTTATTACAAAATTTGTAGGTTCTGTTTTTTCTGGGACACCCTAATTTACTAAACAAAAGTTTATAATTACCGGAATCGTTAAATGTATTTTAGAGGGGGGGGGCTTCTCTTTTTTGCGTAATTCTTATTTATTCATAGAAATTTATCGTAATTCTTGTTCATTTATAGAAATTTGTCGTAATTCTTATTCATTTATAGAAATTTGTCGTAATTCTTATTCATTTGTAGAAATTTGTCGTAATTCTTGTTTAGATATAAAGATGGATATATAGTTTGGAATAGACTGAGATAGATAGATAAACAAAATAATATAGATAGATTTTTGTCGTAATTCTTGTTTATTTAAACTAAAAACAAGACATTAAAAAAACATGAATAAAAGAAAATCTGAGACGACATAGCTGGGGACGTTATTTTAATAGTCACCGGGTAGCAATTTCTGAGGCAGGAGACCAGGACGCACTTCCTCATAAATTACCACAAATGAAATGACTAATTTTAAAAAATTAAAATCAAAAACTATTTTAGTATAAAAACGGCTTTTCGTTTTTTATCGACTGCCGATTTTGTTTACTGACAACCGGTGGAAAGCAAAATTCAGTTCCTTTCAAAACTGATCTGGACTGGGGTGCCTGTTGGTGACTTGGTCTTTTTATGGCGTAATCTTATTATAATGGAGATTGTGTGTTTTCCTGTCTGTAACCGAAACTATATTCCTACTCAAGTCATAATTCCCTTAGTTATTGACATCACATTCTCCATGGTTTTATTTTTATTTAAACCTCAATTATTAGTAAAATTGTTTTACATCATTAAGACTGTTGACCATATCTACATACTAATAACATGCAATTATATTTATATATTCAACGAAATAGCGGATTACAGTGTGAATGGGAAGGCTAATTTGCATATTGATCTTTAAAAATTTTGATTTTAATAAATAAATGCTTAGTATTATTGATTTCTAATTGTTTGGTTTTATTTTAATAAATATGAGCAAAAATCTCGGGGATAAATCTTAACAGAAATCTATTAACATAAAGAAATAACTGTTTTTATTTTTTCTTCTATTCTAACTAATAGTTAAATTAGGGAAATTTACCACTGAAAGACGGGAGTAAAAATGGTGGAACAGTTAGTTTCAAAGTTGTTCTATTTTCCGATTATACCCCCTTGTTCCAAATCTTTTATTGAATTCTTATTCAATTTCATTAGCCTTTCTAATTTAAATGATATTTATTATTTTAAAACTTACTACTTGCACCCGGAGGGTGCATATATTTGCTATGTATTTAATAAATGATCAATAACACAAATTAATTTCCTGAAAAGCTAAGCACAATTTCTCTCAATTTATCTTTTTCGCAGATAAAGCTTTGAGGAAGAAAAAAAAAAAAAAAAAAAAAAAAGCCCCCCAAAAAAAAACTCTCCTTCAACACAAGATGACAGATAAGGGTTAAATATCTAAACAAAAAATCAATCGTCAAAACCCGTGGGGCAGGGCGTGCGGTGCCAGACCGTAAAAGCTACCCTTAAAATCCAAAAAGGGATAAGAAGAAGAAGTAGAAGGAAAAAAAAATACCCTGATAGAAAGGAGATCCGAGATAAGTCAACGATTTATTCTGGTCGAGTAATCAAAGGTCAGAAAAGCATATGTTAAGGGCTTATCTTTAAGGTTGATTCTTGTGTGGAAAGACGAAAGCTTTGGCGTTCATGATGAGGGGGTCTTAATGGATAGATATTAGGGAGGGAGGACAGTTCGAAGATTTTCGGTCTAATCTGTCGGATCTTGAGGCTTCGTTTATGTCTTTGCACTTAGCACTATCAACATTGGTGATGCTTAAAACTAAGAGTAAGTAGTGGCTTAAGGGTAGCGTTGTTAACATAACGAGTATAGCACGGAAAAGAATGTGGGGAACTGGTTCGAGAGAGAGAGAGAGAGAGAGAGAGAGAAGTGGGGGTGAAAAGGAATAGTGAAAGACAGAGATGGAAATAAGAGGAGAGAAATAGAAATGGAAAGGAAGGGAGAAAGGGAGATAACAGGAGAGAGAGAGAGAGAGGGAGAGAGAGAGAGAGAAAATAAGAGGGAGGGGGAGAATGAAAAGGAATAGTAAAAGATAGAGATGGAAATAAGAGGAGAGAAATAGAAAGGGAAAGGAAGAAAGAAGTGAGAAAGGGAGATAACAGAAGTAGAGAGAGAGAGAGAGAGAGAGAGAGAGAGAGAGAATAAAGAGAGAGGGGGAGAATGAAAAGGAATAGTGAAAGACAGATGGAAATAAGAGGAGAGAAATAAAAAGGGAAAGGAAGAAAGAAGTGAGAAAGGGAGAGAGAGAGTGTGGGGGTAAAGGAATAGTGAAAGAGAGATGGAAATAAGAGGAGAGAAATAGAAAGGGAAAGGAAGAAAGAAGTGAGAAAGGGAGATGAACAGAAGTAGAGAGAGAGAGAGAGAGAGAAAATAAGAGGGAGGGGAGAATGAAAAGGAATAGTGAAAGATAGAGATGGAAATCAGAGGAGAGAAGGAGGAGAGAGAGAGAGAGAGAGAGAGAGAGAGAGAGAGAGAGAGAGAGAGAGAGAGGGGGGGGGTGAAAAGGAATAGTGAAAGAGAGATGGAAATAAGAGGGAGAAATAAAAGGGAAAGGAAGAAAGATGTGAGAAAGGGAGATAAACAGGAGAGAGAGGGGGGGTAAAGAAAGACAGATGGAAATCAGAGGAGAGAAAGAGAAAGAAAAGGAGGAAGAGTAGTGAGATAGAGAGATACAGAAGTAGAGAGAGAGAGATAAACAGAAGTAGAGAGAGAAAGAGAAGGAGGGAGAGAGGGGGTGGGGAAGAGAAGGGAGGAAGAAAGAGAGGGGATAAAGAAAGGCAGATATGGAAATCAGAGGAGAGGAGAGAGAGAGAGATAAATAGGAGAGAGAGAGGAGATAAAGAAAGACAGATGGAAATCAGGGGGAGAGAAAAAGAAAAGGAGGAAGAGGAGGGAGAGGGAGAGATAAACAGAAGGAAGTAGAGAGAGGGAGAGGGGGATGAAAAGGAACAGAGAAAGAGTGATGGAATAAGAGGGGAAAGGAGGAAGAAGAGTGAGAAAGAGAGATAAACAGAGAAAGAGAGAGAGAGAGAGAGAGAGAGAGAGAGAGAGAGAGAGAGAGAGAGAGAGAGAGAGAAATAGGAGAGAGAGGGGGATAAAAAGACAGATGGAAATCAGAGGAGAGAAAGAGAAAAAAGGAGGAAGAGGAGGGAGAGAGATAAACAGAGTAGAGAGAGAGAGAGAGAGAGAGAGAGAGAGAGAGAGAGATGAAAAGGAATAGAGAAAGACAGAGATGGAAATCAGAGGGGGAAAAAGGAGGAAGTGAGTGAGAAAGAGAGATGCCGTGTTGAAAACTTGCCGGGAAGAAGGGACGGATAGAGTTTTTTTTTTTCAGTTTAGATTGACCTGCAAAGACTTACACGCAACAGTTATGTATGGACACTGGGTGCCGAGTTGAAGACTTGCCCGGAGCGATGACCGATAGGGACGGATGGCGTGAGAGAGTCTAGGGAATCCGTGCTGTCAGTACGACTTGATGATTGAAAGAAAAGATCGTGTGGTTTTAGAAAATGTTGAAGCGACTTTTCGCCAAACATGTCGAAATTTGTTCTGAAGAAAATCAGTGTCAATGGATCATCAGATTTCTGGGTGGGGTGTGTGTGGGGCTGGGGGGGGCTATTAACATACACAATAGACGAGGGTTATGGTGAACGAGCTCTATAATGAAATCCACGAAAATCTCTTAAAAGGGTTCATTAAGTCAATACGTGTAGATAAGACTATTATTTTTTTTGTATTGGCTCTTGGGATAGGGGGAGGGCAAAGGTGATGAATGGAGGGGGGAGGGCCAAGGTGATGAATGGGGGGGGGGACGAAGGTAATGAATCGGGGGGGCGAAAAGAAAAAGAAATCTAGATTGTCAATAAGAAAAATCCGAAATAAGGGTTAGTCACGTGTCCAGATTCTAATCTTAACCTACACACCCACCCCTTCCCCATTTCCCTTGTTAGTATTTATGAAAACAAATTTCTTTCCGTGGAGAAATCCAATAAAAACCTGCAGCACCATTGAATTTCTTCCTGGGTCTGGAAATGTCTTTGGAAATGGACCGTCCTGGAAATGACAAGATTCCATAACCCTAGTGTCTCCAGCAGATCTTGTTAAAACGGAACTATGAACCTGTTCGTCGGCGAGGGGGGAGGTGAGGGCAGGGGGGGAACACGGATGGGAAAGACAAGAAATTTGTTCTTTGATGAAAGGAAACGACACGGCAAAAAGAAATTAAATAAAGGGTGGGCGATTTATTTGCCTTGTGGCTAACATGGTTTTCCGTTTCCTACTGGTGTTGAAGGTCACTTTTAGAGCCGATGAAAATAGTCGGGAGTTTCAACACTGATTTTCTAGGCAAGTTGGCGCAACATAATCTTCCAAATTCAGATTTGATCTTCAATCTTAAATGGAAGCGCATGGTGAAATGGTTAAAGTCATAGGAAATGGACTCGTCGCCCCGAGTTCAAATCCTGGATGCGGTAATTGCATTTCACTTATCGCTAATACCTTTGGGAAAGGTATGAATCCTACTCTCCCTCCAGCTATGGATAAAAAGTAGGGCAGATTGGGCTCTTTAACCTTGGTTAGGCAACCGGTCTAGGAGAAGGAAAACTCTGAATTCAAACTTGTTAAACTCCACTTAAGAAATTGACCTTGTGTCACATCCTGCACGTACGGCGGGGTTGGTAAATATATATATATAAATCTAAGCCTGGCTTATTTCTTATACGTATAGGATGGCCTTCAAACTTGGTAACGGTTGGTTCATTGGGTTTTTTTTGGCAGGTTAACCCTTGTTGGATTATTTTATGCCAAAAACGTTTTGTTTTATTCATTTTTCATGGCTCATTTTTTACTCAATTTTTTAAAACATATCTTTAAAATCATTTTTTCTATTTAACCCATAGATCGGAGGTAGGGGTACTCCACATCCCCCAGAGCTTCAAATTGGAATCTCACCATCAGATAGATTCAAACTCAGTACATTAACACCCCCCCCCCAGCTACAGCCGCGTTCTCCAAACCCAAATTTGATCTTAAATCTAATTAAATATTACTTATTTCTTATACGCATAGGATGGGCGTCTGACTTGGTGGTGGTTGGTTGGTTGGATTTTACGGCATGTCAACCCTTGGGTTATTTTATGCCGAAAACGTTTTGTAGCTCAGAGCTATTTTAGCATTGGGCACCTTCATATGATAATACTTTTCACATTCATTCTCCATATATATATATATATATATATATATATATATATATATTATATATATATATATAACCCGACAATATGTAGAAATAGAAAAACAAAGTATTCCAAAAAGATGATAAAATATATATTTTTAGAATACTTATATGTGTGTGTGTTGCTCTCTCTCTCTCTCTCTGTGTATATATATATATATATAATATATATATATATATATATAATAAAAATCTTTTATTCTTTTATATATATATATTGGTTGAAATAAATTTATTACGGAATGACGGTTTGTTAAGTTTTTTCTTCCTTTGAAAATTATATATTATATATATATATATATATATATATATATATATATATATATATATATGTGTGTGTGTGTGTGTGTGTGTGTGTGTGTGTTTTTCTAAGGGTCACCGTATACTTCTTGTACGTATATATATTTGTGTTTATTCAGGTATATGTCTCCGTTTGTGGGAGGTACATATATCAGGTTTGGGCATTTGTATGAAACATTAAAGAAAGAAATAACAGAAATATATATATATATAATCTGTCTGTCTGTTTAGTATCTATCTATCTATCTATCTATCTGTTTGTCTGTCTATCTATCTATCTATCTATCTATCTATCTGTCTGTCTATCTATCTGTCTATCTATCTGTCTATCTATCTATCTATCTATCTGTTTGTCTGTCTATCATATCTATCTGTCTATTCATATCTATCTATCTATCTATGTCTATCTGTTTGTTGTCTATTCTATCTATCTATCTGTCTATTCATATCTATCTATCTATCTGTTGTCTGTCTATCATATCTATCTGTTTGTCTGTCTATTCATATCTATCTATCTATCTATCTGCTGTCTGTCTGGAAATATCTATCTATCTATCTATCTACTACTAAATAAACGAAACCTTTTTAAAAACACCCGAGCTTCTGATATTTCTTTCTTTAATGCTTCATACAAACCTGATATATGTACCTCCCACAAACGGATACATATACCAAAATAATCACACACACACACACACACACATATATATATATATATATATATATATATAAGATCATCCACAAATGTCTATATCGCGAGCATTTATAAAATGCATAATGGCTTCATGCAAAGATAAAAAAATTGTACCGTTCAAAGGGAGGTGCGTCGAAAAAAAGAAGGGCTCAGAAAAGAAAGGCTAGAGAGAAAGAAAGGGGGGGGAGGGTCTAAGAAGGTAAGGGGTGGAGGGATTCATCATCTGAGACTTGCCCACTTGTTTGTGAGAGGGGAGTAAAAGCAACAGGCTCGCCCGGTGGCCCAGTTGCCGGCACTTCCCCCCTCTTCCACTCCCGCCGGCACTTCTAATTCCACCCCGATAGCCACCACCCACCCTGCCCCGGCTTTTTCTCCCCAAAGGGACTGACTGAATGACAACAGCAGTGATGTTAGTTAGTAGTCAGCAGTGGACGAGGCATTTAGTGGGGTGGGGGGCATTGAGGGTAGTGAGCCAGTGGAACAGACAAGGGGAAGGGGTTGGGTATTGTAGGGGTGGTGGTTAAATGGAATGAGCGCTTTAGGGGGCAGGCGTGTGATGCAAGAGTTTTGGGGGTGGGGTTAGGAAGGAGAAAATAAGACCGAGAAAAAGGGGCTTGAAATTGGGTAAGGGCTTTTGAGACTTCAAGAACAGTAGGCATTGCGGGTGTCGGGAGTGGGGGGGGTGCACAGCATTTGAGGGATTGGGGGGGAGGGAAGAATTGAAGGAGTTGGGAGGGGGGCGGGGGGAGCAGAAAAATAGCCGAAGGAAGAGAAGCAGAAACTTACTGGACATCAATCAATGTGTTAAAGGGCCTTCAATACAGAAGGCGCCCATCTCCTCTCTCTCTCTCTCTTTGGCTTATTGCAGGGTTCTCTGCTCTGGTTAGGAATGAAGAGGGACGGGTGTTGGCGACAGGAGGGGGGGCAGAAAGTCTGGATCAATTCAGAATCCCTTTTCAGAGGAATAAATATCTACTGCCGGTTATGAGTCATACATGGAAGACAGAGATTGGGGGGGGGCGTAAAAATGGTCGGTGAATTAAAGGTTTGGGGTGGGGAGGTTGGGGGTGGCTAAAGAAATGGAGCTAATGGGAGAATAAGAGGGAAAGATTTTGAAAAAAAGAGAGAAAGAGAGAGAGAGAGAGAGAGAGAGAGAGAGAGGGGTGGGGTGCAGAGAGAGAGAGAGAGGGGGGTGGAAAGAAAGGAAAGAAAAGAGAGAGAGAGGAAATAGAAAGAGAGAGAGGGGGAAATAGAAAGAGAGGAGGAGAGAGAGAGGTGGGGTGGAGAGAGAGAGAGGTGGGGTGCAGAGAAAGAGGGAGACTGGAGAGAGAGGGGGAATGGAAAGAAAGGAAAGAAAGGAGAGAGAGAGAGAGGAGAGAGAGGGATATAGAAAGAGAGAGAGAGGGGAATAGAGAGAGGGGGGAAATAGAAAGAGAGAGAGAGAGGGGAATAGAAAGAGAGAGAAGGGGAAAAAGAAAGAGAGAGGGGAAATGGAGAGAGAGGGGTGGGGTGCAGAGAAAGAGGGAGACTGGAGAGAGAGGGGGGAATGGAAAGAAAGGAGATAGAGAGAGAGAGAGAGGTAAATAGAGAGAGAAAGAGGGAGAAAGAGAAAGAGAGAGGGGGAAATGGAGAGAGAGAGAGAGAGAGAGAGAGAGAGAGGGGGAATGGAGAGAGGGAGGGTGCAGAGAAATATATATACACACAATTCTAAGTTGTATGGTTTCAAGTATTCCTATCTAACACAAATAAATAAAATCTACCACATTAATTTCTATTGGGAGAAAATTGTCTCTGTTCAAATATTTATGTGTATCACTGGGAAATGAGGATAGAATTATATATAATATTAAGATTGGGAAATTAACATAACAAAACAAAAGAAAAAAAAATGAATAAAGGAGAAATAAGTGGTGTGAAAAAAACCATTTCAAGTTGTTTAAAAGCAAACCTTTAGGGTAGGATTCTGAAAAAAATCCAAGAAAAAAAAAATCATGTCCTATATTCTTCGAACACAGACAGAACCAACACAGACAATGTTTAGCTACAGATTAATTGTCTGCAACCTTAGGGGGAAGAAAGAGGGGAGAAAGATGTAGAAATAAGGGAGAGAGAAGAGAGGAGAAAGCACATGAGAGAGAGAGAGAGAGTGCTCTAATTTCTTGATTAATATATAAAAATTAAAACTAGAAATAAAATAAAAAAATCGAGAAAAAGTGCTCGAAGAAAAATATAAGGTTCTTGTAGATTGAAAACAAATGAGAAAAAAAAAGAATGAAAGTGGGATTTTGAATAAATAAGATGATTAGTATTATTTGATTTATTCAGACTATTGTCCTCATCTTCATTGTTATCTGTACAACGTTTCGTCCGATGTGCCCTCCGGCCTTCTTCAGGTATTTCTTGTCGGACCCAAGAACCTTCTTGTCGTAATTGGGAGCCATCACGGAACTTTGAACCTAACCCTTTATTCAGGATACCACCGTGGCTCCCAATTACAAGATTCCCGATTATGAAAAGAAGGCTCCTGAGTCCGACAAGAAATACCTGAAGAAGGCCGGTGAGCTCAGTCGGTAGAGCGTTCGGCTAGAAACCACAAGGTTCCTAGTTCGATACCGGTCCTCGCCAACTCATCGTATGAGTAGCACAGGGATCTGTGCGATAAAGTAAGGAGCTGATGGTAGGTGTGGCGCTCCACCTCAGATGCTAAAAAACAATCTCCTTGGTCTAGCATGAGTGAAAAGGGGATAGACTCCCTCGCTGACTGGCTAATACCAACTTTAGGCCGCCCCGTCGACTTTACTTTTTTTTACTAATTAGCAAGCCTTATCTCAAAAATTCAGAGAAAAAGAAGATGAAATTTTTCCAACTGAGAGTGCTACATCAAAAGTAAAATCGTATTAAAGCATAAACAATAATACCTGATGATTACAATTTAGAATAATATGTTTAGCTTCAATTCTATATGTTTCTGATCTCACTGATGAGTTAAAGCGAAAATTCTTCCAGGCTGTGGTTATATCAGTGCTGCTGTATGGCTGCACCACCTGGACCCTAACAAGGCGCCTTGAGAATAAACTAGATGGCACAAGAATGCTGTGTGCAGTCTTGAACAAATTGTGGAAACAGCACCCCACGAGGAAACAGCTGTATGGCCACCTGCCCCCCATTTCACAAACTATCCGAGTGAGACGGACAAGGCATGCTGGACACTGCTGGAGAAGCAAGGACGAGCTCATAAGCGACGTTCTCCTAGCCAACACACAGATATGCTAGTGTGGGCCGCCCACCAAGGACCTACTTTGAACAACTGGGAAATGAGAATAGAATTGCATATAATATTCAGGTTGGACACTGATTCCAAGAAAGGTCAGGATTCTTGGAAAAAAAACAAGTTCTATCCTTTTGCAAAGCAAGACACCAAACAGCTGACAAATTTTGATTATCCAACTCTTGGAGAACCAAAAACCAAAAACCAAGAATTTCAGGTGATTCAGAACCATCTGTTTACCAAACATGGGACCTTGGTTAAGATCTTTTTTATTGTTCTGTAATGTGTCAGTGTGTGTGTATATATATATATATATATATATATATATATATATATGTGTGTGTGTGTGTGTGTGTGTGTGTGTGTGTAACAATTGTTATGCAATGGAGATTGTAAGAATTTGCTCTTGAAGACTTTGTTGCCAAAAACACCAAGAAACATGTTCCTATCGAGATTTCTATTCAGGTTGGACAATGATTCCAAGAAAGGTCAGGACTCTTGGAAAAAACCAAGTTCCATCCTTTTGCAAAGCAAGACACCAAACAGCTGACAAATTTTAATGCCAACAGGATTATCTGACTCTTGGAGAACAAAAAACCAAAAGTCAGGTGATTCTGAACCAATTGTTTGCCGACCTTGGGACCTTGGTTAAGATCGTTAAAAAAAAAAAAATGTTTCTCAAGAATCTAAAAAAAAACAAAAACAAAATAATCAACCGGTCAGTACAAGTTTTTAGCAAATGATGGTCAATACAAAAATGGGTACTATTCGCAGAGTTCTGTCCCGGCCTTAAAAAAACTCTAGGCAGTGTTAGCTTAAAAATATTGTCGATAAAAACGCCTTCAATGAAATATGAAAAAAAAAAATGAATCGACAAAAAACGATTTTTACTTTTTCTATAAAGATAAGTTTGTATAATTATATCAGAAGATATTTATAAGTTTCGATGCGAGAGCTTTTTAGTAAAAGAACCATGAATACAGAATTCGGCTAAAAAATATCAAAAAAGAAATTGAACCTGTGGTTAAAAAAAAAAAATTTTAAAAAAACAAAAAAAACGGACTGTTTTACAATGAAATAATTTTTTTTAAATTAAAAATGACCAGACATTTTTTTATTAAAATATAAAAGAATATCTAAATACTCAGATTTTCTTTTATTTATGTTTGTTTAATGTCTTGTTTTTAGTTTAAATAAACAAGAATATCTAAATATTTCATTGAAAGCGTTTTTATCGATAAATGTTTTTAAGCTAACAATACCTAGCTTTTTTAAGGCAGGAGGCCGAGATAGAACTCTGCGAATAGTACCCAAAATTGTAAAACTGCTAAAAATTTGGGCCCAGTGGCTGATTTTAGATGTTTTCTTTTATTTAGAAATCATCTCTTATTATAATGGAGATACAGTGGCTGTTTGTCTGTAACCGAAATTACATCACTGCTTACATCACAATACCCCCAGGAATTTGGTAAGTTTAATTAATTCATAGTCAAAATCATTAATACATAGAATAAATCTTATTTACTAACGATGTCTCTATGAAAAGGTTTGCCTCAAAACTACCCATGTTATTAGTGCGTTTACAATCCTGCAATGTGTCTTATATATCACAAAGAAATAAAGCTTTATATAATATATGCTATGGTTAATTTGCATACTGGTTTTAACAAACCAGGTTTAATAAGTATGATGAGGTCATCAGACCAAGGTTTGGTAACATGAAACTCAGTCATGAGGAAAGGTTGGTAGATTATATATACATAGATAGATAGATAGATAGAGAGAGAGAGAGAGAGAGACAAAGAGAGAAGAGAGAGACAAGACCTTATTTGCCAAACACAGGAAAACAGAATGATACGGAAATTCCGCTTACAAGTCTTTTATGGTGCAAGTCTTTTTTCCAAACCGATGAAGGTTATGTATGAACAGAAAGATAGAGGAAGAGGCTGGATGCTGTAAGGGGTCTTCAAATAGTGTAAACCTATCCAACTGATACAGTAAGAAATACGATTTTACAACCACCTGCAAACAACGCCCTGAATGTTTAGACATTGCAAATGGTTTGGGGTTGTGGGTGGGGGTGGAGATGATACATCCCAATTCCTTACCCAGCTTCTCAGGACAGATTTTTTGTTTTTTTAATTTTTTTTAATTTTTATCTTTTTATTTCTCAAAGTCGCAGATGACTGTTTATAGGTGTTTGTTTGGTTTTACGGCATATCAACCTCAGTGGGTTATTTAATGCCGATAAAGTTTTGAAATAAATCAATTCTTAATGGATAATACAATTTTTTTATAAATACACTTTTCTATTTAACCCATAGATGGGACCCTAACAGGTACTACCACTCCGGGTCAGAGTGGACCAGGGAGCAATGGTGATGAATGGGGTGCTCCACATTCCCCAAACCTCCAAAACTGGAACCTCACCATCAGATAGAGTTTAACGTCATTCCCAGGACATGTAGACCCTCAGTCACCGCCTTCTAGCACCCATATGATAAAAAGGGGCTGGGGCTTGCCATAAGGGCAATAGGGTTGGGAAAATCATATAGGTGCTAGGGCTTGACGTGACCAGCCGATTGATCGGAGGGGGCCTCTCCGACCACCCGTCTAGCCCAAGATAGGGCCAAAGTGGAGTATTGCAAGTCGTGGACTGCTCAGCCACCTGGGTTCTATCCTTAAACATCACGGGTTGCTACCCACAGCCAACAGGTAGTCCCATTGGAGGAGTCTTACCCCTCTGCAGAGGTGCAGTCAGTGCATTCTAGCGCCTCAGCCAACAGGGCGGTGTTTATAGGTGTATAAGCATTAAGAAAAAACAAAACAAAACAAAAAGAAACACACACACAAGTCCTGCTCCTTAACCCTCTCACAGCAGATGATCAAATACAGAGTTTAAAAGTGTCATGAGTAATATTATCCTTTCATCCGGTAGAGAAAGTGTGATCTGAGTGTATCTGTGGCGAGGATCAGGATAATGGTCAGTGAGGTTGCAGAATTAGAATAGGTTGGTTGGTTGGATTTTACGGCATGTCAACCTTTTTTTAGTTTTTTTTTTTTTTTAGTATCGCCTGATGCCCCTTGAAAGAACTTTCAACAGTTTGGGCTCAATTTTGCTGGCCCAAGTCAGATCAGAAAAATCCAAAGGCTTAAACTAACACGGAGGCAAAAATCCATTGTCATGGATAATACAAGGCAGATCATACAATTAAGTAGCATTCCCAGTTGATTTTTTTTATTTGAGGTTATTGTTGTTTAATCATATTAGTTATATAGAGCTCCGTAAATGGAGTTCAGAACCGTTTGAATTATGTAAATATCCCCAGTGGTTCAAAAGTTATGAGAATTTAAAACCCCGAAATTGGGGGTACAAATGTGGACATGATTTTGTTTCAAAAATATGTCAAATCACGGACCATTAAAAAAAAAAGAAATTCAGTGATTTCTTCACCGTTTCTTTATTTTTGGAGCAATTTTGATAAAATTTGGTATTCTTATGTAAAATTGTATGTTCTTTCTGATTATGCACTCAAATTGTATGTATCTCTATGCTTTAACCCATCATTTAGAGAATAATTAAGGAACACAAGTATTAATATATAGATTTGGAAGGTCTCATTTTTAACCAGAATGTTTGGTTTGATTTGTTTTGTTTTACGGCATATCAACCTCAGTGGGTCATTTTATGCCGATAAAGTTTTGAAATAAATCAATTCTTAATGGATAATACAATTTTTTTATAAATACATTTTTCTATTTAACCCATAGATAGACCCTAACAGGTACTACCACTCCTAACCAGAATGTGTTGCAAGATGATACTGTCCATACTATTAAGGAACACGAGTATTAATAACTTTCAACTGTTTTGGCTCAATTTAGTCGATCCAAAGTTACACAAGTCAGATTGGAAAAATCCCAAGGCTTAAACTAACACGGAGGCAAAAATCCATTGTCATCGGATAATACGGGGCAAGAGCCCACAAATATTGACAAAATATAACGTTCTGTGTTTGTCTACAATCCGCAGCTAGAGTATACCCAAGGCAAAATGGGAAGGTTGAAGAAAAACTGCATAATGTCTTGGAGGGAATGAAGAGAAATTCAAGACGAGGGTTGGGTAATTCTTGGAGAAGTCTCCATAGCGCCAATAATGGTAATGGGTAGATGCCTTCGGGAAAATCATGACCAAAATGTTGCAGAGGCTTACATTTAGAATTTTTTTTTTTTCATAACACCCCACCCTAACCCTGACACTCAGAAAAAGGGAAGAAAATATATAATAATAGTAATTGAAAATAGATAAAAAAGAATATATATATATATATATATATAAAAGACAGAAACAAATATATATGTATATATAAGAAAGAATTTATATATACATATACACACACACAATATATATACGTATATATGACAGAGAAAGAAATATATATATAATATATATATACACAAGATAATATATATATATGAGAAGAAAGTGTATAAATTATATATATATATATATATATATATATATATTATACATATACACACACACACAAGATAATATATGTATATATGAGAAAGAAAGTGTATATATATATATATATATATATACAGACACATAAGATAATATATGTATATATGAGAAACAAAGTGTGTGTATATATATATATATATACACACACACACAAGATAATATATGTATATAGAGAAAGAAAGTGTATATATATATATACGAGAAAGAAAGTGTATACATATATATATATATATATATATATATATATATATATATATACACACACACACACAAGATAATATATGTATATATGAGAAAGACAGAAATAAATATATATGTATATATAAGAAAGAAAGAATATATATATATGTGTATGTGTGTGTGTAAGAATATATAAGGAAGAAAAATATATAAGAAAAAATACATATATATATATATATATACAAGAAAGAAAAAATATACATAAGAAAAAAATATATGTATATAAATCACAGAGGGGGCTCTAAGGGTAATATATACATTTACAGGAGAATTTTCTTTTCAGTGGCACTTTTATTACAATTTGTCACCCCTTCCCAGAGACAACATTTTTAGCCCAGACTCCAATTACCAGTTTGGCTAAGATTCACCCACATCCCACTTAATTTTAAAAAGGGTCTCATTTTTAACTTTATATATATATATATATATATATACGTTTTTCAGGGATTCCCTGAAGAATTGCTCCGGTAAGAAACTGCAGTTGGAATTTTATAACATTCGCTTTTAAAAAAAATATTTAGCTCTTTTTATTGAGCACTTTTTAACTTTTATTAACCCAGAAGTAAATTTATTTGCTTTGTGGATTGGCAAAAATCCCATATATATATATATATATATATATATATATATACATGGAAAAAAAGCATGGAATATATTTTTAAATCTATTATTGAATGAAGCTCTTTCAATCATTATTATTAATAATTTTGGGTTATTTCCTATAAGTCTAACATGATCAAAGGGGAACCACTCTTGACTGATAAATTATTTATTTATTCTCCCATCAAACTAACCCTAAACCCATCTTCTTTTTTCTTAGTAGATCAATAAATAAATAAATAATTTATAAGTCAAGAGTGGTTCCCCGTTGATCATGTTAGACTTATAGGAAATAACCTAATTTTGATTAGTATTAACCTTCATCTTCCTAATTCTACTTGTTTTGTCAATCATAATTATTAATATTTTTTTATAGCAACCTTTTGATGCATATTCTGAACACATACAAGAGAAGGGAAATGACAAAGGAAATATGGCAGATGGACATATTGAAACTAGTAGAAAATGTCATTTTGTAATTTAACTGTTCTAGACTACATTTCTAACCCAAGCCAAATTTTTTTTTTTTTCATAGCATCACCAACCCCTTCATGGCACGAAGAAGATTTTTTTTTTTCTTCTATTTTTCTTCTTTTTCTTTTATTTCTTTTTCAAGACCTTGATGAGAAGAGAAGGAAAAATCGTGCCTGAAGTCTCTTCACCTTGGGAAAATTCACTAAGGTGAACGTTTAATAATGAGCTTCCGAGCAGGGAGGTGGATTCCATGGACCTAACATCCATTAATAGCCTAACTCGAAACCCTTCTGAGAGAGAAAAAAATGTCAAGACAAAAAACACGTTTCTTAATCAATAATGGCACACCCCGAAAAATTGGTCAATAGGAAAAGGAAAAAAAAGAAAGAAAAGGTTCTCCTTCTTCGTCTTCTTCTGACACACGAAGAACACGAATAATGTCACAGGCACACACACACACTCTCCCAAGGAAAAAAAAAATTCATATTCGTAAAGGTTTATGAAAAAAAAAAAAAAAGTGTTGATAACCATTACACTATGTTGTTCTTCAATTCAAATACAATTTGTCAAAAAAACATTTATATACTCTTAAAATCTATAATTGTTAAGTTTAAGTTTTTTAGTATTAACATTAAAGAACTTATCTTTAAAATCTAAATAGAAAAATTACCCTTCATTAACTTATTTTTTTTTAAATCTAAGAAGTTGTCAGAAAAAATTACCCATCAATTAGTTTTTTAAAAAAATTGAAAAAAATTAACTCTTAACATCCTGTTGAGAATTTTCTAAGTCCAGAACCCCATTCCTATAAGGATTTATCTAAAAATGGCCTTTTCATTTAAAGTTACCTGAGATATTTCCCTTCAATCAAAGACTTCTAAATATGTTTAATATTACATTAAAACAAAGGCTATCATTTGGGGTAGATTAGGAAATGTGACTTCTGACCGGGTGGAATGAGGGTGGTATAGGACGTTAAGAGTTAACATTGAAAAAATAAATAAATAAAAAAAATTAAAATAACGTAGTGAATCAATACATTCATATACTCTTAAAATCTACAGATTTTACGTTTAAGTGTTTTAGTATTAACATTAAAGAACTTATTTTTTAAATCTAAACAGGAAAATTACCCTTCAGTTTGTTAATAAAAAAAATTAAGATTGAAAAAAATAAATAAATAAAAAAAAAAATAATATAGAGAACCAGTACATTCATATACTCTTAAAATCTATAATTGTTAAGTTTAATTTTTTTTAGTATTAACATTAAAGAACTTATTTTTTAAATTCTAAGAAAAAATGTCAGAAAAAATTACCCATAGTTTGTTTTTTAAAAAAATTGAAAAAAATTAACATTGAAAAAATAAATAAATAAAAAATTAAAATAACGTAGTGAATCAGTACATTCATATCTTATTATAATGGAGATTGTGTGTTTTTCTGTCTGTAACTGAAACTATATTACTATACAAGTTACATAGTTATTTACATCATATTCTCCATGATTTTATTTGTATTTAAACCTCAATTATTAATAAAATTGTTTTACATTACTTACACTGTTGACCATATCTACATACTAATAACATGCAATTGTATTTATATATACAACAAAATAGCGGTTTGCAGCGTCAACGGGAAGGCTAATTAACATATTGATATTAAAAATTTGATGTTAATAAATATATGCTTAGTATTATTGATTTCTAATTGTTTGGTTTTATCTTAATGAATATGAGCAAAAATCTTGGGGATAAATCTTAAAAGAAATCCATTAACAATATTAACAGTAATTCTATTCTTTACTTCCTATAAGATAACATAATATTTCATTACATTAAAACTTAAATACTTGCACCCGGAGTGTGCATATATTTGCTAGTACTCTTAAAATCTACAGATTTTAAGTTTAAGTTTTTTAGTATTAACATTAAAGAATTTATTTTTAAAATCTAAGAAGTCAGAAAAAATTACCCTTCAGTTTGTTTTTAAAAAAATTGCAAAAAATTAACACTGAAAAAAAATAAAAATAAATAAAAATAAAATAAAAATAAATAAATAAATGAATGAATGAATGAATAAAAAAATAAAGAAATTATAAAAAATTAAAAATAACATAGTAAAAAAAAAAAAAAGAAGCTATAGAATACAAAAATACAATCAGCACTAATTTCTGTAAAGGTTCAAATTTTAAATTCCTCCGTGAATTAAACTGTTTTCAGATTGTTCTAAAAGGTTGCTAATTTGAAAACAGTCAATCGAATTAAATCGCACTTTTTTTTTTAGTTGTTAACAGAAATTTGTAGAGACAGACAAAAAAAAACAAAAAAACTTTCTTCCTCTTTTGCTAAAGAGTTCCTTCTTTCAAAAGGAAATTAGTGGAACAGAAGAAAGAAAAAGAAAAGAAGTCATTTCAAATCTCAAAAGACATGAATAGGGAGTTTTATGTTGACTGAATTCACCTTCAACAATCAGCTCTTTTTCTATTAAAAAACACACAATTGTTATGGTATTTACCTGCCTATCTCTCTGTGTAAAGTTTGAGTCACACAGAGAAATGGCTGAATGATATCTTTACAGCCCTCCCCCCGAAAAAAAAAGAGAAATCAAATCCAACACCTCCACCTGCCTTCCAACTTTCCTCACCTGATACACCACTCACAGTAAAAATTTACCTCCTTACTATTTGTGGTATTTAACTGCCTATCTATCTGTGTAAAGTTTGAGTCACACAGAGAAACAACAGAATGATATTTGTACACCCAAAGAAAAATCACAACTGCTTTCCAACCTTCCTCACCTGATACACCACTCACTGTAAAAATTTAACTCCCTATTCTTTATGGTATTTACCTGCCTAATTATCAGTGTAAAGTTTGTGTCACACACAGAAACGACAGAATGATATTGGTACCCACCTGAGAATAATCAAAATCAACACCCCCACCTGCCTTCCAACATTCCTCACCTGATACACCACTCACAGTAAATTTTACCTTCATACTCTTTATGGTATTTACCTGCCTATATATCAGTGTAACGTTTGTGTCACACAAGGGTTTGTTTTGTTTTACAGCATATCGACCTCAGTGGATCATTTAACGCCAACAAAGTTTTGAAATAAATTCATTCTTAATGGATACTTAATCTTTTTTATAAACACATTTTTTTATTTAACCCATAGATGGGACCCTAACAGGTACTACCATTCCAGGTCAGGACCCTAACAGGTATGACCACTCCAGGTCAGAGTGGACCAGGGAGCAATGGTGATGAAGGGTGCTCCACTTTCCCTACTCCTCTAGAACTGGAACCTCACCATCAGATAGTTTAACATCATTCCCAGGACAGGAAGATCCTCAGCCACCACCTTCTAGCACCCATATGATAAAAAGGGTTGGGGCTTGCCATAAGGGCAATTGGGTTAAGGCAATCATTTTGACAATACCTTCTACTTCTTAATTTTTTTACATAGCAGGGCTTGTCAACGTGCCTCAAAATTCACGGCACTAAAAAGGGATTTGTTACATGGCGGTCATCATTGTTGATAAAAAAAAAAGGACAACACGCGAGATATATCGTCCCAAGGGCTTAGCATTTATTTTCAGGCTCGTGTTGTGGGCTCTGTTTGGAGAGGAGGAAAGGCAGAGAGAAAGAGAGGGAGGACACAGTTAAATTTGTGTACCTTTTAACATAGTACCAACTATCTCGCTATCCCAAACTAGGGACCAGCAGACCCGTCCGAACCCTACGCTGCCGAAAAGCCAAAAGAGGCCGATCTTGTTGTTCCTCGTTAACATGTGACTTCCGCTTCCGGTCAACACCCGACTTTGAAGTGAGTGCTCTCCTGCACTCTCTGCAAATCTTTTTATTGATTTTAAAGAAAAATACATGAGTGTATATTCACCAGCCGCAGGTTTTTTTTTTGGGGGGGGGGTGACAAAACTGGTCATACCACTACATGAGTCTATTTAGCTAGTTTCATTCGCTGACCGATCCAAACTAAAATAAACTTTTGCATTCTCTCCTTGCTCAGCCTACTTACACCAAAATTCCTCTTTTGCTCTGTGACTTTATTCTACTTAATTTTGTCCCATTGTCGAATGAATGATTATGATTAAGTACAAAGTTTTCTACTTCGTGAGATGGAGGGATGGGGTAAAATCAAAACAAAATTTCCAAGAATCAGAAATATGTAACAAAAGATAAAAATGAGGGCCATTTTGGTTGACCCTTTTCCTTCAGCTAGTGTGTAGGATCGCCAACTGTTTTCCGATCTTTTTAGGGTTCGAAAGCAAGCCGGTCAGTTCCTCTAGTAAGGGAGTAGGTGTCCAGTGTGGGGTGTTGGTAAAAAATTGGGGTTGTCTGTAGGTTTGGGGGTATATTTGCCTCTCATTCCACTTATGAGGGCGTGACACAAGGACATTTTTATGTGGGTCCACCCACAAGCTGAAGCTCATGGGTTAGTTCCAGTTCCTCTTCCGGGGGTCATACCTCGGTCAAATTATCGGCAGCCCGTTGTGTGTCCCCTCCCCCTTTTTTTAAAACCTTTACTTTCTTTTATTTCTTCTTCCTCTCTTTCTATAGCAGTCCGACCACTGTTTTATTTCCACTATCAAACTCTGGTGGACCTTCATAATCAAGTTACAATATCATCGACCCAACGAGCAGGTAGTGCTGGGTTGGTGAGACCTGCCACCTTAAGGCCACATCTGGCCTTCAAAACCATCAAGTTCACCGTTGAAATATTAATTAACACTGCACGCCTCCATCTTAGAAGCTGATATCTCATAAAACCAATTCCAGTAATGTCACGAAAAGGTTAGTAAAGTTTTTTCATTTCTTTTTAACTAGTATCTGTTAATTAAATTAAGTTATTAACTAAAAATTTAGAATGTCAGATTTTGTTGGAAACGTGTTAAAAATTTCTTGCGTTCAGAAGAAAGTTCCATTGTGGCCTTTAAAAATAAAATGGTTCCTCATATCAAACCATTTAAGAATTGAGAAAAATGGTTCATTTGCGTATATCAGTTGTCTACAATTGATAAGGAATAAGACAAAACAATATTTATAATGTTGGAGTAAGTTAGTATACTGTTAGTTTGAAAAACAACTAAGTAGCACTGAACTGGTGCCCAAAGCATTTATAATTACTAGCAAATATATGCACCCTCCGGGTGCAAGTATTTAAGTTTTAATGTAATAAAATATTTTATTAAATTAGAAAGGCTAATGAAACTAAATAAGAATACAGATAAAAAGATTTGAAACAGAGGGAGTATAATAAAAAATGGAACAACTGAAACTTACTCTTCCATCACTCTCGTCTTTCATTGTTATTTTTTCTAATTTAAGTATTTAGTTAAAAGAGGAAGTAAAGAATAAAATGTCAGTTATTTTATCTTGTTAATGGATTTCATTTAAGATTCATTGAAGAGATTTTTGCTTATATTCATTAAAATAAAACCAAACAATTAGAAATCAATAATACTAAGCACATATTTAATAAAATCACATTTTTAATATCAATATGCAAATTAGCCTTCCCGTTCACATTGTGAACCGCTATTTTGTTGTATATATAAATACAATTGCATGTTATTAGTATGTAGATATGGACAACACTAATAAAAAGGTGAAGCAATTTTATTAATAATTCAGGTTTAAATGTAAATAAAATCATGGAGAATGTGATGTCAATAACTAAGGGAATTGTGACTTGAGTAGGAATATAGTTTCGGTTACAGACTGAAAAACACACAATCTCCATTATAATAAGATTTTATCTCCAAGTTAAAGAACTACAGTGATACCTTAACTTACGAGTTTAATTTGATCCACTCATAACTCAATTTCCTTGTATATCAAATCAAATTCCCATATTGAAATAAACTGAAATGCCATTAATCCATTTTAGCCCACCCAAAAACACTCACTTTTTTGTTAAGTTTTTTTTAAAAATTTTAAAAAAGAAAAGAAAGCACTATCATATAAAAACAATAAAATAGAATGTAATGAATTATATGCTGTAATATATTCTAATATTCATTTTTTATAAATATTATTTTTCTTCATTGTAAATAAATTTGGAAACTTAAATAAGTATATTTGAAGCTTGCTCATTGTATCAAATTTTAGCTCCCAACACAAAGCAAAAAAGTAATTGCTCATAACTGGGAAAAGCTTGTAAGTTAGGGTACTTGTAAGTCAAAGTACCACTGTAGATTTAAACTCAATATCTAACATCTTATTATAATAGAGATTGTGTGTTTTTCTGTCTGTAACCGAAACTATATTCCTACTCAAGTCACAATTCTCTTAGTTATTGACATCACATTCTCCATGATTTTATTTTTATCTAAACCTCAATTATTAATAAAATTGTCTTACATTATTAATACTGTTAACTATGTCTACATACTGATAACATGCAATTATATTTATATATACAACAAAATAGCGGTTTACAGTGTGAACGGGAAGGCTAATTTGCATATTAATATTAAAAAAATCGAATTTAATAAATATATGCTTAGTATTATTGATTTCTAACTGTTTGGTTTTATTTTAATGAATATAAGCAAAAATCTCTTCAATAAATCTTAAATGAAATCCATTAACAAGAAAAAATAACTGTCATTTTATTCTTTACTTCCTCTTTTAACTAAATACTTAAATTAGAAAAAATAACAATGAAAAACGAGAGTGATGGAAGTGTAAGTTTCAGTTGTTCTATTTTTCAATTATACCCCCTTCTGTTTCCAATCATTTATCTGCATTCTTATTTAGTTTCATTAGCCTTTCTAATTTAATACAATATTTTATTACATTAAAACTTAAATACTTGCACCCGGAGGGTGCATATATTTGCTAGTTCAATTAAAACTAAAATAACTATTTTTAATAATTGATCAATTGTTTCTTTTGAAATCTAGAATTAAAATATTCTATCATTAAGAATGTCTTACATGCCCAAAGTATTTATGGCTCTTGGGAATACTCTATTCATGCATTTGGAGGATTCCTTTCCTTGAGTCCTGAGTAGCTACTTGGTTTCTGTGGTGTTATGGTGCTTGATAAACAACCTGTCATAATGCAGTAGGCTTTCGACAATGTGATATCTGTATTGAGTTATGGCTCGCTTGTTGTCTTGTCTTGCCAATTCGATGGTAATTGGAATAGAGGATAGGAAATCTAATGCATTGAATATTCACATGTACTTTTCTGTTGTTTGTCCTCACAGATTGAAAAAAAAAAAAATGAAAAAATAAAATAAAAATAAAAATCATCATAGAAACTAAGCAGCCAATCAGAACTCAAGGAATGGAATCACCTAAATACATGAATGGACTATTCTTGATTTCTATAAATACCCCGCCCTGTCGGCTGGGGCGTTAGAATGTACCGACTGCACCTCTACAGAGGGGTAAGACACCCCCAATGGGGCCACATGTTGGCCGTGGGTGGTGACCCATGATGCTTAAGGATAGAACCCAAGTGGATGAGCAGTCCATGATTTGCAATACTCCACTTTGGCCCTATCTTGGGCTAGATGGGTGGTCGGAGAGGCCCACTCCGATCAATCGGCTGGTTACGTCAAGCCCTAACACCTATAACATTGCCCCCAACCCTATCATATGGGTGCTAGAAGGCGGTGGCTGAGGGTCTACATATCCTGGGAATGATGTTAAACTCTATCTGATGGTGAGGTTCCAGTTCTGGAGGTTTGGGGAATGTGCAGGACCTGTGCATATACTACAGTATGATGATTTAATTATTACGACATTTGATATGTTTACTTAAGAGCTATTGCCAAATAGTTCAATATGTAAAACGTTTAATAATCTTGATCTAACTCTTTACTAGCAGGACCTGTGGATATACTACAGTATGATGATTTAATTATTACGACATTTGATATGTTTACTTAAGAGCTATTGCTAAATAGTTCAATATGTACAAAGTATAATAATCTTGATCTAACTCTCTTTACTAGCAGGACCTGTGGATATACTACTACAGTATGATAATTTAATTATTACATTTCATGTTTACCTAAGTGCTATTGCCAAATAGTTCAATATGTCAGAAGTATAATAATCTTGATCTAACTCTCTTTACTAGCAGGACCTGTGCATATACTACAGTATGATGATTTAATTATTACGACATTTGATATGTTTACTAAAGAGCTATTGCCAAATAGTTCAATATGTAAAACGTTTAATAATCTTGATCTAACTCTCTTTACTAGCAGAACCTGTGGATATACCACAGTATGATAATTTAATTATTATGTTTCATGTTTACCTAAGAGCTATTGCCAAATAGTTCAATATGACAGAAGTATAATAATCTTGATCTAACTCTCTTTACTAGCAGGACCTGTGGATATACCACAGTATGATAATTTAATTATTATGTTTCATGTTTACCTAAGAGCTATTGCCAAATAGTTCAATATGACAGAAGTATAATAATCTTGATCTAACTCTCTTTACTAGCAGGACCTGTGCATATACTACAGTATGATGATTTAATTATTACGACATTTGATATGTTTACTTCAGAGCTATTGCTAAATAGTTCAATATGACAGAAGTATAATAATCATGATTTAACTATCTCTACTAGCAGGACCTGTGGATATACCACAGTATGATAATTTGATAATTATTATTTCATGTTTACCTAAGAGCTATTGCAATTAGTTCAATATGTCAGAAGTATAATAATCTTGATCTAACTCTCTTTACTAGCAGAACCTGTGCATATACTACAGTATGATGATTTAATTATCATAACATTTGATATGTTTGCTTAAGAGCTATTGCCAAATAGTTCAATATGTAAAAAGTATAATAATCATGATTTAACTATCTCTACTAGCAGGACCTGTGGATATACTACAGTATGATGATTTAATTATTACGACATTTGATATGTTTACTTAAGAGCTATTGCTAAATAGTTCAATATGTAAAAAGTATAATAATCATGATCTAACTCTCTTTACTAGCAGGACCTGTGGATATACCACAGTATGATAATTTAATTATTACGTTTCATGTTTACCTAAGAGCTATTGCCAAATAGTTCAATATGTCAGAAGTATAATAATCTTGATCTAACTCTCTTTACTAGCAGAACCTGTGCATATACTACAGTATGATGATTTAATTATTACGACATTTGATATGTTTACTTAAGAGCTATTGCCAAATAGTTCAATATGTAAAAAGTATAATAATCATGATTTAACTATCTCTACTAGCAGGACCTGTGGATATACTACAGTATGATGATTTAATTATTACGACATTTGATATGTTTACTTAAGAGCTATTGCCAAATAGTTCAATATGTAAAAAGTATAATAATCATGATTTAACTATCTCTACTAGCAGACCTGTGGATATACCACAGTATGATAATTTAATTATTACGACATTTGATATGTTTACTTAAGAGATACTGCTAAATAGTTCAATATGTAAAAGTATAATAATCATGATTTAACTATTTCTACTAGCAGGACCTGGGGATATACCACAATATGATAATTTAAAGGAAAACCACTGACATTTTCTAGGGAGGAGATTGCAAGGTCCAGTTTGCTGGAACTGGGCATCACTATACTAAAGCTAGCCAAGCCCATTCCCATGATTAACTAGTTATGCTAAAACACCAACTGGTTCAGTGTGCTTAGCTAGTTGCTATAGAGGTTGTAGGAAACCACTGATTTAATACTGAAATAACACCTATTGTAGCTGTCACCTTTGAGTGCGCCTAATAGTTAGATATATTTATTTTTTACCCTCAAAATATACCCTTAAATTTGGACAGTGTAAGGGTAACAACTCTGTTAGGGTCTGATAACCAAGGGACCCACAGAGCCTGAATTGCATTGTGGGAATATCAACAGGTTTCCTTAGGGCAAAACAGGGACTTCTGCCAGGTTGATGCAGCAAAAAAGGTTGTGTAGAAAATATCATCCTAAAATTAGAACTTTAGTCTTTTAGTTAGTTCTTGGTACTGGTAACAGCGCACAGGTATGTTTCTTTCCAATTTTCCCGTGAAGTTGCTGGCATTTGTTAAAGACCTTTTTTGTAAATTAGTAATTGTTTTATACCCCATTTTATTTCAGTATTTCACAGTGTTTGGAAGTAAATAAAATATCCTACATTCAACATCAGTCGTCTTCGTGTCATCAATACATCACCAGAAAATATTACCAGGGAACTGCTACACCTATCAAAGTATTGCAAAACTTTTGACTCACCCTTAATAATATCTTGCCAATTCGATGGTAATTGGAATAGAGGATAGGAAATCTAATGCATTGAATATTCACATGTACTTTTCTGTTGTTTGTCCTCACAGATTGAAAAAAAAAAAATAAAAAGATAAAATAAAAATAAAAATCATCATAGAAACCAAGCAGCCAATCAGGACTCAAGGAATGGAATCACCTAAATACATGAATGGACTATTCTTGATTTCTATAAATACCCCGCCCTATCTTGGGCTAGACGGGCGGTCAATCAGCTGGTCACGTCAAGCCCTAGCACCTATATGATTGCCCCAACCCTATTGCTCTCATGGCAAGCCCCAACCCCTTTTTATCATATGGGTGCTAGAAGGCGATGACTGAGGGTCTACATGTCCTGGGAATGATGTTAAACTCTATCTGATGGTGAGGTTCCAATTCTGGAGGTTTGGGGAATGTGCAGGACCTGTGGATATACTATACAGTATGATGATTTAATTATTACGACATTTGATATGTTTACTTAAGAGCTATTGCTAAATAGTTCAATATGTCAGAAGTATAATAATCTTGATCTAACTCTCTTTACTAGCAGGACCTGTGGATATACTACAGTATGATGATTTAATTATTACGACATTTGATATGTTTACTTAAGAGCTATTGTCAAATAGTTCAATATGTAAAACGTTTAATAATCTTGATCTAACTCTCTTTACTAGCAGGACCTGTGGATATACTACAGTATGATGATTTAATTATTACGACATTTGATATGTTTACTTAAGAGCTATTGTCAAATAGTTCAATATGTAAAACGTTTAATAATCTTGATCTAACTCTCTTTACTAGCAGGACCTGTGGATATACTACAGTATGATGATTTAATTATTACGACATTTAATATGTTTGCTTAAGAGCTATTGCCAAATAGTTCAATATGTAAAAAGTATAATAATCATGATTTAACTATTTCTACTAGCAGGACCTGGGGATATACCACAATATGATAATTTAAAGGAAAACCAGACATTTTCTAGGGAGGAGATTGCAAGGTCCAGTTTGCTGGAACTGGGCATCACTATACTAAAACTAGCCAAGCCCATTCCCATGATTAACTAGTTATGCTAAAACACCAACTGGTTCAGTGTGCTTAGCTAGTTGCTATAGAGGTTGTAGGAAACCACTGATTTAATACTGAAATAACACCTATTGTAGCTGTCACCTTTGAGTGCGCCTAATAGTTAGATATATTTATTTTTTACCCTCAAAATATACCCTTAAATTTGGATAGTGTAAGGGTAACAACTCTGTTAGGGTCTGATAACCAAGGGACCCACAGAGCCTGAATTGCATTGTGGCAATATCAACAGGTTTCCTTAGGGCAAAACAGGGACTTCCGCCAGGCTGATGCAGCAAAAAGGTTGTGTAGAAAATATCGTCCTAAAATTAGAACTTTAGTCTTTTAGTTAGTTCTTGGTACTGGTAACAGCGCACGGGTATGTTTCTTTCCAATTTTCCCGTGAAGTTGCTGGCATTTGTTAAAGACCTTTTTTGTAAATTAGTAATTGTTTTATACCCCATTTTATTTCAGTATTTCATGGTGTTTGGAAGTAAATAAAATATCCTACATTCAACATCAGTTGTCTTCGTGTCATCAATACATCACCAGAAAATATTACCAGGGAACTGCTACACCTATCAAAATATTGCAAAACTTTTGACTCAGGTCAAGATGAAACATTACGACAACATTAGAAAAAAAGTGAGTTTACACATTACCAGAAGTTTCGGTTTTCGTAGAAATCAAGATTGGAAACTTACCTAGAAAGAAAAAAAAGGACAAAGAATTAATATTAGTGTCTTGAATTTTGGCCAAGATAGCTTTAAGTTTTGATAAACATTGAACACAAACGGAAGTGGGGGAGGGGGGAGTGGGGAGACGTGTGTGGGGGGGGTGAATGTTTCAAGAGTCATCTCGTTGTTCAGGTTCTTAGAAATAACTTTTTTTTTTCTTTTTCTTTTTAAATCTTATGATTAAATACAATTTGTGTTGGGAGATAAAAAAAAAAAACTAGGTGAAAAGGAAGAAAGAGAGGAAAACAAAAAAATAAACAAAACAAACAAAAAAATAAATAAATAAATAAATACCCCCCCCCAAAAAAAGAAAAAACTCCCCAAAAATTGTGGGGTAAATGCCAAATTGAAGAACTTGTCATAAGAGACGTTTTGTTTGAGAAAATCTTTATCTTTATCAATAAAACACTTTTAAAACAGAAGAGAGAGAGAGAGGGAGGGAGGGACAGAGAGAGAAAAAGACAAACAGAGAGAGAGAGAGAGAGGGAGAGGGAGATAAAGAAAGAGTGAGGGAGTGAGAGAAAGAGGGAGGGAGGGGGAGACGCAGAGAGAAAGAGAGAAAGGGAGGCGGTGAGTGAGAGAAAAAGACAGACAGAGAAAAAGACAGACAGAGATAGAGAGAGACAGAGAGATGAGGGAGAGAGGGGGAGAAGTGAGAGGTAGGGGGAGACGCGGAGAAAAAGAGAGAGATAGCACGAGAGATAGAGAGAGAAAGGCGGTGAGTGAGAGAAAAAGAGAGAGAGAGTAAGGGAGTGAGAGTTAGGAAGAGGGAAAGAGAGGAGAGAGGGGAATGAGAGAGGGAGAGAGAGACGTTTTTTTTAGCTATCTATCGATAAAACACTTTAAAAACAGGAGAAAAAGAGAGAGAAAGGAGAGGGAGGAAGTGAGAGAAAGGTGGGTAGAGAAAGGGAGAGAGAGAGGGAGAGAGGGGGGTAGAGAGAGAGAGAGACAAAGTGACAGGTGGTAAGGGAGAGAAAAAGAGAGAGAGAGTTGGAGAGAGTGAAAGAGAGGGGAAGGGGGGGGAATGAGAGAGATAGAGAGAGACATTTTGTTTGTGCAATCTTTATCGATAAAAATATTTTCCTATTCTCCTTAAGAGATAAGTATTTCAGACGACTGTACGTAAATTGGTACATAGTAATGCCCTCCATCCCCTCACACTTTGTTTCTATATATATATATATATATATATATATATATATATATAAGATAGGTAGACTGAATGACAGACACAGGTACATACATAAATAAAAACGTAGCAAGAAATACAACCTGTTGGCACACACCCAAATTTACCAGACAGAAAGACAGACACAATCAAGTGACTGAATCAGTTATATATTTGCCACCTGCGCCAGCTTCGTTGTAGTACAAGGCCAGGCGAATAGGGCACCCAGTGAGAATTAACCTCACTACTAATAATAGCTCAATTATCATTACTTCCACGTGAGCTTTCCTTCAAACAACTAATCTCAACCCAGTTCTGGTACAAGGCCATAAAGTGGATTTGGTTTAATGGCATCCCCCCTTTTTTTCATTTCGTACCCCTTTCACATACTGCTTGTTCATGGAATAATATGTGTGTGTTTCTACCTCTTGGTACATGTTTGTGTATTCTTTCTTGTTCATAATACTTGTAGGTATATTGTACACCAGGATTCTTTGGACCAGTCTCAAAAGAAAGGCACAGTGTGGCTTTACTCAGTCAGAATTATCCTGATGATCCATATTTCACACCGTAAAAGAAAATATTTGAGGCCATATTTCAAACCGTCTCCTTTTTTCAAACTTCAAATTTTAAACAGACTGACAAACAAGGACTATCACTCGCTTTTTTCGTTATTCTGTGATAAATATTTCTTATTACCTTCCATAAACCAACAAATGCCCTGAAGTTGATCTAATTAATAGATCGAAACACTGCAGCGTCGGCCAATAAACCAACCACTTAACTCATTTAAACCCGTGTTTTTCATTCTTTCTTGATATATATATATATATATATATATATATATATATATATATATCTTATTATAATGGAGATTGCGTGTTTTTCTGTCTGTAACCGAAACTATATTATTACTCAAGTAATAATTTCCTTAGTTATTTACATCACATTCTCCATGATTTTATTTTTATTTAAACCTCAATTATTAATAAAATTGTTTTACATCTTTAAGACTGTTGACCATATCTACATACTAAAATCATGCAATTGTATTTATATATACAACAAAACAGCGGATTACAGTGTGAATGGGAAGGCTAATTTGCATATTGATCTTAAAAATTTGATTTTAATAAATATATGCTTAGTATTATTGATTTCTAATTGTTTGGTTTTATATTAATGAATATGAGCAAAAATCTCGGGGATAAATCTTAAAAGAAATCCCTTAACAAAAAGAAATAACTGTAATATTTTTCTTTACTTCCTATTTTAACTAAATAGTTAAATTAGGAAAATTTACCAATGAAAGACGGGAGTAAGGGAAAATGATGGAAGAGTTAGTTTCAAAGTTGTTCTGTTTTTCAATCATACCCCCTCTGTTCCAAATATTTTTATCTGAATTCTTATTCAGTTTCATTAGCCTTTCTAATTTAACATGATATTTTATTATATCAAAACTTAAATACTTGCACCCGGAGGGTGCATATATTTGCTAGTATATGTAAAAGAAAGGAAATGAATCCGACAATATGAGTATGAAAAGGTGGAATGAAAACATCACACAATGCTGTTAAAAAAGAAAACAATTTATAATATAATCATAGCTGATACTGATCAATATTTCGATTTTACAAAAATCATCATCAGAGCT
>CM042175.1:776590-796590 GCA_023376005.1 Doryteuthis pealeii
TAAGGGAACCGAGGAAAACAAAGGATTCTACCAAAAACTAAGGGACACCGAGGAACAACCAAAGGATTCTACCAAAAACTAAGGGACCAAGGACAAAAAAGGATTCTACCAAAAACTAAGGACACCGAGAGGAACAACCAAAGGATTCTACCAAAACTAAGGGACACCGAGGAACAACCAAAGGATTCTACCAAAAACTAAGGACACCGAGGAACAACCAAAGGATTCTACCAAAAACTAAGGACACCGAGGAACAAAAAGGATTCTACTCAAAAACTAAGGGACACCGAGGAACAACCAAAGGATTCTACCAAAAAACTAAAGGACCGAGGAACAACAAAGGATTCTACCAAAAACTAAGGGACACCGAGGAACAACCAAAGGATTCTACCAAAAACTAAAGGACACCGAGGAACAGCCAAAGGATTCTACCAAAACTAAGGACACCGAGGAACAACCAAAGGATTCTACCCAACACTAAGGGACATCGAGGAACAACAAAGGATTCTACGCAACACTAAGGGACACCAAGGAACAAAAAAGGATTCTACCAAAAACTAAGGGACACCGAGGAACAAAAAGGATTCTACTCAACACTAAGGGACACCGAGGAACAACCAAAGGATTCTACCAAAAACTAAAGGACCGAGGAACAAACAAAGGATTCTACCCAACACTAAGGGACACCGAGGAACAACCAAAGGATTCTACCAAAACTAAGGGACAAACTACCGAGGAACAACCAAAGGATTCTACCAAAAACAGGACACCGAGGAACAGCCAAAGGATTCTACCAAAAACTAAGGGACACCGAGGAACAACCAAAGGATTCTACCCAACACTAAGGGACATCGAGGAACAACCAAAGGATTCTACGCAACACTAAGGGACACCAAGGAACAAAAAAGGATTCTACCAAAAACTAAGGGACACCGAGGAACAAAAAAGGATTCTACTCAACACTAAGGGACACCGAGGAACAACCAAAGGATTCTACCAAAAACTAAAGGACCGAGGAACAAACAAAGGATTCTACCCAACACTAAGGGACACCGAGGAACAACCAAAGGATTCTACCAAAAACTAAGGGACATAGAGTAACAACCAAACGATTCTTCACTAAGGATCAACCTCTGCTGAACACAAGGGATCTCCAATATAAATTGCTCTCAATTGAAGCCTAAAAATGCCTACAAAAATCCTAACATTTGTTGGTTTGTTAGATTTTACGCCATGTTTGTATTCCGCGGTTAAATTGAAAACAAAAAAAGGCCGGGCATAGAACAATAATGGTCCAATAGTTTATTCTTTAGATTTTTTGTTTATTTTGTTTTAGCTTATCCAACAAGAAAACAAAATAAAACAACAAAAAAATAGCGGGGAAAAAGTCAAAAAGAAAAATCTACCATAAACCATAGGTAAGTATAATTGAAAGAAATAAATAAAACGTTGCAATTCTTCAGGACGGAGGCAGTGAAAGATCTTGAAATAGAACGTCGTTCTTGGAATATTTTTGATTCCTGGAAGTCAATTTTTGGTCGCCTTTGCGGATTCTTGAATTAATAAACAATGCTCAGTTTGTCAATAGAGAAATTAATTTTGATGATTTCTTCCCGAAACGGTTACCATGGAAATAAGAAAATTTACTGCCAGTTTATCAGTGTCCATTATTTCGGAAAAATCTAATAAAAATGGAAAGATTCATTCTGACTCTTTGCAATCGGAAGAGAAAAAAAATGGGGACTTTTTTTTTCTCTTTCTTTCGCCATTGTCGGTGGAAGCGGGAAAGGGAAATCGACTTTGGTAGTCAGAAAAAAAGTAGGAGGGAGAGAGATAGAGATGTAAAGAGAGAGAGGGAGAGAGATAGAGATGTAAAGAGAGAGAGAGAGGGAGAGAGATAGAGATGTAAAGAGAGAGAGAGGGAGAGAGATAGAGATGTAAAGAGAGAGAGAGGGAGAGAGATAGAGAGAGAGAGAGAGAGGGAGAGAGATAGAGATGTAAAGAGAGAGAGAGAGGGAGAGAGATAGAGATGTAAAGAGAGAGAGAGAGGGAGAGAGAGAGATGTAAAGAGAGAGGGAGAGAGATAGAGATGTAAGAGAGAGAGAGAGGGAGAGAGATAGAGATGTAAGAGAGAGAGGGGGAGAGATAGAGATGTAAGAGAGAGAGAGGGAGAGAGATAGAGATGTAAAGAGAGAGAGGGAGAGAGATAGAGATGTAAAGAGAGAGAGAGACAGGGACAGAGACAAAGTAAAAAGATATAGAGAAAGGGGAGGGAGAGAAGAGAGAGAGGGAGAGATATGGAGGAAGAATGAGAGAGATGAAAGAAATAGAGAGAGGGGGAGAATGATAGGGAGAGAGGGGAGAAAGAGAGAGAAGGAGATAGAGGGAGAGAGATTGAAAGAGAGACAGAGAGAGATTGAAAGAGAGACAGAGAGAGATGGAAAGAGAGAGAGAGAGAGTAGAAAGATATAGAGAAAGGGGATGGAGAGGGGGAGAAAGGGGAGGGAGAGGGAGAGAAGAGAAATATGGAGGGAGAATGAGAGAGATGAAAAAGATAGAAAGAGGGGGAGAATGATAGAGGGAGAGGGAGGGAGGGAAAAAGAACGAGAGGGAGGGAGAAAGAAAAGGAGAGAAGAGGGAGGGAGAAAGAAAATGAGAGAAGAGGGAGGGAGGGAGAGAAAGCTAGAGAGAACGAGAGAGAGAACGAGATTGAAGGAGAAAGAAAGAGAGAGAGGGAGAGAGAGAGGGAGAGAGAGACAGAGAGAAGGAGAGAGAGACAGAGAGAAGGAGTTTATGCCGTTTAATTTTTGCAATTTCAGCTTGGTATAAGAATTCTTCGTATCGATGGATTTGTATTTTTATGTAAACGAGTCCTACGTCAACCTCACACACACACACACACACACACACACACACACACATATATATAATATATATATATATATATATATATATATATATATATATATATATCACAGTTACTTACCAATCCACGAAGCAAACAAATATATTTACTTCTGGATATATTAAAATCAATTTAAAAGTGCTCAATAAAAAGAGCTAAACATACATTTAAAAAAAAACGAATGGTTTAAAATACTCCGACTGCAGTTTCACGCAATAGCGAATCTTCAGGGAACAGTAACCATTACACCACACACCTCCACAGAATTGGGGGGGGGGCGTATAAGGAGATGTTACTTGGGCATCAGATAGTTTGGGAAAGAAAAGAAAAAAAAGATGAGAAAATATTTGATTAATGCGCAAATCGTTCTTGCTGCTTCCACTTTCTGCCTGACATCATGCAGCGATTTTATCTTCTCTTCGTGATTAAATTCAGCCTCCCCCTAGCCACAGAGAGAAAACATTGAGCCATTGGACACCACCTCCCCGGCCACACAGCAACAACCAATGAAATACATTAAGAATAAATAAATAAATAAATCTCTACGTTTGTTTGTTTGTTTTATTTTTGGGTGATGGTGAAAATCAATGGTTCAGCTCCGTTCATTGGCTTTAGCTTGTTGCACGATAGAAACAGGGAGACCTGCTTTAAAATTCTTCTTGCCTAAACAAAATCTACTTACTTCTATACCAAACCACAGTTCATAGTATATATATATATATATATATATATATATATATATATATATATACACGTTAATACATAAATATTTATAACATAAGTACATGCACACACACAAACACACGCTAATACCTAAATATTTATAACACAAGTACACGCACACAAACACACAGTCTCTCTCTCTCTCTCTCTCTCTCTCTCTATATATATATATATATATATATATAATATATATATATATATAAATAAAGGCACCCACAGACAAATATGCAAAATATGCTGACAAAAGATCTACTTACTTCTAACCCAAACCCCACTTTATAATATATATATATATATATATATATATATATATATATATATTAATGTGTATGGTTGGCACTAGTATACTAGAAAGAGTAATAGTAATCCAACGTACAGTGTTATTAGAAGAGTGCTCAATATCTGTGATAGAGCGTTGATATACATATATATACACGCTAATACATATATATATATTTATAACACAAGTACACACACACACAATATATATATATATATATATATATATACATGCACACGCTAATACATATATATATTTATAACACAAGTACACAATATATATATATATATACACACACACATGCACACGCTACTATATAAATACTTATAACACAAGTACACGCACAAACACACATATATATGTGTGTGTGTGTGTGAAGAGAATTGGAAGTGAATCCGACGGTATGTAGTATGATGAGAAATTTGAAAAAACACAAGTTTAAATAAAATTAGTGGTAAGTTTATTAGCTGACGCTGCAGTGTTTCGGTCTGTTGAGTAGATCTTCATCAAGGCTTTTGTTGATATAAGGAAGAGTAAAAAAACAAAAAAAACAAAAAAAACCCCTCTTTCTTATATCTACAAAAGCCCTGAAGAAGATCTACTCAACAGATCGAAACCCTGCAGCGTCGGCACTTACCACTCATTTTATTTAAACGTGTGTTTTTTCAAATTTCTCACTATACAACACACACACACACATGTGTGTATATATATATATATATATATATATATTATATATAAACGCGCTAATACATACACAAATATTTACAACATAAGCACACGCATATACTATATATATATATATATATATATATATGGCACCCACAGACAAATATAAGATATGCTGACACACACACACAAATACGCAAGATACACTCATATACAAAAATACGCAAGATACAATGAAATACGAAATACGCAACACACACACACACACACAGAAACACGCAAAATATACACACATCCACATTTCTTCTTTTTACTCTATTCTTTTTACTCTTTCTTCCTCCTCTTTATTCTTCTTCTTCCTCTTTTTTTTATTCTTCCTTCTCTTTCTTCCCCCTTTTCTTTTTTTACTGCCTTCTTTCTTTCTTTCTTTTTTTCCCTTTTACTTTCTTCTTCTCCCTTTTACTCTTTCTTTCCTCTATTTTACTCTCTGTCTTATTCCCTCTCTTTTACTCTCTTCTTCCTTTTACTCTTTCTTTCCTCTCTTTCTTATTCCTCTCTTTTACTCTCTTTCTTCCTTTTACTCTTCTTTCCTCTCTTTACTCTCTTTCTTATTTCCTCTCTTTTACTCTCTTCTTCCTTTTACTCTTTCTTTCCTCTCTTTCTTATTCCCTCTCTTTTACTCTCTTTCTTCCTTTTACTCTTTCTTTCCTCTCTTTTACTCTCTTTCTTATTTCCTCTTTTCTCTTCTTCCTTTTACTCTTTCTTTCCTCTCTTTCTTATTCCCTCTCTTTTACTCTTTCTTTCCTCTCTTTCTTATTCCCTCTCTTTTACTCTCTTTCTTCCTTTTATTCTTTCTTTCCTCTCTATTACTCTCTTTCTTATTCCCTCTCTATTACTCTCTTTCTCATTCCCTCTCTTTTACTCTCTTCTTCCTTTTACTCTTTCTTTCCTCTCTTTAACTCTCTTTCTTATTCCCTCTCTTTTACCGTTTACTCTCTCTACTTCTTCCTTTTCCCCCTCCCTTTCCGTTTCTACTCTATTTCTTTGTTTACTTGGGTAATGCCTCGTGTTCTAATACAATGGAATTCCTTACTCTCTAGACTGCGTTTCGTGACATCTAACATCCCATCATGTTTTATATACATACACAACACACACACACACACACACACATATATATATATATATATATACACATATATATACATATAAAGCAGATTCTATAAATAAAACCTAACCCCACATAAAAGACTTAATGTCCGCCAACGGCAGCCTTCAAGTGAGTTCTACCAAGTGAAAAAGAAACATGTGCTCCATCCCATAACCTTTTGTAGCCTTTTGCATGAGAACGATCCCCCCTCCCCAACAACAACAAAAAGTTTGCAGTCTGAAGACGGAATAAAACCCCAAAAAAAACTTTCGAGTGATTTCTTCATGTCAATTTCTTTATTTCTTTTTTCTTTTCCAGTGCGAAAACGAAAGTGAAAGTAGGATAACCAGATCAGTATACTCCATCATGTTGATGGATGGCAAAACTCTCTCTCTCTCTCGCTCTCTCTTGCTTGCTCTCCCACCTCTCTCTATCTCTATCTCGACCCCTCTCCCCTCTCTCGACCCTTATCCCTCCCCCCTCGCCCCCCCTCTCTGCTCTAATGTTACATGATCAAGCGATGGTCGTATACATTACTTACTTTACATAACACAATAAGCAATGTTTACACGCATCGATGGATTTAAAGAAATGCGGGGCCGTAGGGAGAACCAACAAAAAAAGTAGAAAGAAAAACGAAAGAAAGAACAAACATCAGAGAGAGAGAGAGAGAGAGGGGAGAGAGAGAGAGAGAGAGAGAGAGAGAGAGAGGGGAATCGATAGGAAAGAAGGAGAGATAGAGTGGGTTAGGGAGATGGGAGATGGGAGAGAGACTGAGTCAAATAGTGAGTGAAATAGAGTGAGTGAGTGAGTGAGTTAGTGAGTGAGAGACAGAGAGAGTGAGTGAGAGAAAGGAAGTGAGAGAAAAAAGTAGAAAGAAAAGCGAAGGAAAGAACAAACATCAGAGAGAGAGAGAGAGGGGGGAGAGAGAGGGGAGGAGAGAGAATCGATAGGAAAGAAGGAGAGAGAGAGAGTGGGTTAGAAGGAGGGAGATGGGAGAGAGAGTGAGTCAAAGAGTGAATGAAACAGAGAGAGTGAGAGAGAAAGGAAGAGAGAAAGAGAAAGAAAAGTAGAAAGAAAAGCGAGGGAAAGAACATCAGAGAGAGAGAGAGAGAGAGAGAGAGAGAGAGAGAGGGGGGAATCGATAGGAAAGAAGGAGAGAGAGAGTGGGTTGGGAGATGGGAGAGAGAGTGAGTCAAAGAGTGAGTGAAACAGAGTGAGTGAGAGACAGAGAGAGTGAGATAAAAAAGTAGAAAGGCGAGGGAAAGAACATCCAAGAGAGAGAGAGAGAGAGAGAGAGAGAGGGTAGAATCGATAGGAAAGAATGGAGAGAGAGAGAGTGGGTTAGAAGGAGGGGGATGGAAGAGAGAGTGAGTCAAAGAGTGAGTGAAACAGAGTGAGTGAGTGAGAGAGAGTGAGAGAGAAAGGAAGAGAGAGAGAGAGAGAGAGAGAGAGAGAAGTAGAAAGAAAGGCGAGGGAAAGAACATCAAAGAGTGAGAGTGAGTGAGAGCGAGAGAGAGTGTGAGTGATAGATAAAGAGTGATTTAGATAGAGGGGGAGAGTGAGGGTAGGAAAGAGAGAGTGTGAGTAGGCTAGAAAGAGGGAGAAAGGTAGAGAGAGCGAGAGTAAATGAGAGTGAGAGTGAAAGAGTGAGATAGAGTGAGTCGGTTAGAAAGAGAGAGAAAGGGAGAGAGAGAGAGTGTGTGTGTGAGTGAGACATAAAGAGTGAGTGAGAGTGTGATTGAGGGAGTGAGAGTATGTGAGCAAGACAGGAGAGGGAAAGCGATTGAGAGAGAGAGAGAGAGAGGGAGGGAGGAGAGGGCACTTGCAAAGGGCTGAACATTAGATTACACAGACTATTATTTAATGCTGTTTTTTCTTCTCCCTTTCTCCCCCCCCCACCAGCAAAAAAAAAAAAAAAAGATCAAGCAGGCGGCTACTCTTGTTCTAATTCAATTACCAATGTCTTCGTTAACTTGCTTTTATTCTTGCAGGGGTATAATGGCCAGTGCGGTCAGAGATGCACTATTCCATCACGGTTAACAAAAAGAAAAAAAACTCCCCCTAACCGTATGCTAATTTACAAGGGGAAAAAAAAAGGAACTAATGAAAATTATAAATGACTAAAAATTATATTTCTCAAATAAATCAAAGTTACGATTCTTTGTTCTTTTTTTTTTTTTAAGCCATGTACTTTTATCGTTTTAATATTCATAGATCAATATCAACGTATCTTACAATCCACGGATCTGTTAGTGAATCTAAAGGGACGAAAAAATGTATTATAATTTAATTAAAATAACAAGCAGGACCTGTGAATATACCACAGTATGATAATTTAATTATTAAAACGTTTTAAATGTTTACTTAAGAGCTATTTTTGGAGGATATGTGCTTAATTGAAGTCATACCTAATTTTGAAAATTAATTAGTTAATAGTTAATGAATTTAGGCGGGCATATATGTTCAAATGTAAGGCTAAACGAATCGAGAAAATGTCAATCCCTGAATGTACATTTCGACCTATTAGGTCTCATCAGCAAGAGCTATTGTAAAATAGTTCAATTTGGAAAAATTATAATAATTTTCATTCAACTCTCTCTCTCTCTCTCTCTCTCTCTCTCTCTCTCTCTCTCTCTCTCTCTCTTTCTTACTTTTCATCTTTTCATTATGTTCGATTATTCAAAACATATGTACTTGTAAAATATATGAGCTTTTATGGAAAAGAATTTCCTACTTTTCATCCGAATTTCCAATTTTCTTTTAGTATCTTATTTAAAGCCCCAGTATCTAGATTCTAGAAACATGTACGAGGACTACAGAAATACGTACATTGATTCCCGAAACTGGTATCTCTAGTCAGAGCCCCAGTAACCTGACTACAGAAAGACATACATTGACGCTAGATTGAGCCGCTAAGCTCCTGTGTGGCACGCATCTTGCCAACCCTTTCATTTTGTCTTTCTTTTATTTCTTCTTTCTTTCATTTTCAATCTTTCCTTTTCTTCTCTTTCTCATATTTGTCATTTTCTTTCTTCTTCAATTCATTTTCCCTTTCTTTCATTTTTTTTGTTTCTTTTTATCTCTTTCCCATTATTTTTTTCTTTCTTTCTCGATCTTCTTCTTTCTTTCATTTTTTTTGAGACGCCAGATCTTCCAGTTTTGAAGATGTGATGAGGTATTTCTTCATCATTGTCTTAATATAGTCTTTGAACCACTTTTGGGGGCCCTCCTGTCCTTCGTATGCCACCTGCGAGTTCAATATATATATATTCTTAATATAGTCTTTGTTGTAAGTGAGTTAATATTTAACTTTTACAAAATTCTTTCTAATACAATGTGTGACTTTTCGATTTTTTTTTTTTTTTGCATTTCATATTTTAATTAATTAATTTTTCTCAGAGGTTTCGTGCCTATTTACTTTCTTTATTCAAAAATTAAGATTTACATAGTTATGTACTGGCGTCCGTCGTTCGCATATATAAACAACCCCTTTTTTTTTGTTCATGTTAGCCATTGTTTTTAAAATAATCGCTTCGTCTTTGAAGGTATTTCTTGTCAGATTACGAAAAGAAGGTTCCCGAATATGACAAGAAAGTTCCTGCGCTCGACAAGAAATACCCGAAGAGGGCCGGGGAGCACATCGGCCGAGGTGTTGTGCGGGTAACAATGAAGATGAGGATAATAGTCTTCACCATTGTCTTAATATGGTCTTTAAACCACTTTTGGGAGCCTCCTGAACTTCGAATGCCACCTGCGAGTTCAATATATATATATATATATATATATATATATATATATATATATGTTGTAGTTTAGGGGTCTCTGTATGCTTCTCTCGGTATATATTTATATGTCTTTTTTATGTTGAATTTTGGCGTTATTAGGAAGCATTTAAAACAATAAAAAAAAATAAATGGAGGAACTCGATGTTGTGGAGTACAGGATTCACTTATATTTATACTTATATAAATACTCCATTATTACAAATATTTTACAGACGCGGCCGCTTTCAATAACAACAAAGACAAAGGATCCGTTCAACAGGAGCGACATTCATCAGAGGAAGGGAATCTAACGATCCCGAAAATCTATGATCATTAATAATGAATACAAAAATAAGTGAATCCTGTACTCCACAACATCGAGTTCCTTCATTTATTTTTTTGATATTGTTTTAAAAGCTTCATAATAACGCCCAACTTCAACAAAAAAAAGACTTTTTATATATATATATATATATATATATATTATATATATACTTATAACCAATCATGCCATCCACCATACATACATATAACCCAAACACCTAACACCTGTGGCACTACTATCAGAATCCACCATGATACACTCCCTATCTGAGATTTTAAAAAATCCACCTCCAACCTCTTCTGATACCATCAACCGACCACCCCTCATTCACGACCTCCTAATTCACTAGAAAGAAAATGTTCACCACTGAAGCAAGAACTCTATTCCTAAAGTCCTGAAGAAGGTCTTACAGACTGAAATGTTGCATCGTTGACATCACTACCTACAATAAACATCCATTTTCTACAACATCCCGTGTTTGTCTACTTTTCTCCACATACTGTTGGATTAATCGCCTCATATTTCTCCCATATATATATATATATATATATATATATATATATATACCAGCTAAAATACCCAGTCCATGACCGGACTAAAAAAAAATAGGAACACCAAAGAGTGAGTGGGGAGAAAATAAGAGATAGGTATACGATAAATTCTGAGCTGAACGGCTTAAGACTGTGAAATTTATTCACTAAATGGTAATCGCTGTAACAAAAAATCAGGCAGCGGAAAATATTTTATCATCAGCAGGAGTTGGTATACGGACAGTTTCACAAATTGGGTGATTTTGGCTTAATTAATTAATTATATCCCTTAATCAGTAAAACTCAATAACCAAATTTGGCGTGTTTCTTAGTTAGAAGGATATTAATATGTATGCAAGATTTCGAATAAGAGCGATCGCCCGTTTTGAACTTATACGTCGACACGTACATACCAAAAACTTACTTTTATATATTTAGATATATATTCATTATTATATTAAATCAAATTTCAGTTTATCTCATCGAATACATTTCAAGGGTTCATTTTATCAAAAAAGAAAAGAAAAATGTCCGGTGTTCTTTGATGCCAAGAAATGTATCCTCAGCACCCCCCCCCCCGAAAAGAGCGACCCCCCCCTGATAGAAAGAATGAAATCCAAAAAGAGAAGAGAGAAAACCCTTTATCCAGATTTCTTCTTTTCTCTTTCGGAGCGGGGGGGGGGGAATGTCATTCAACAGCAACATGTGTTTTCCGTGTGATATGCAAAATTTAATTATTCCGCTGGTGGGAATCAAGAAAAATTTTCAGATAGGAGACGACGAGAGGTCAAAGGTGAAATGATATTCAGAAAAGTCATACAAAAATAAAATTGCTTTTGGCCAACAAAATTGTCATCAACAAAAAATAAATAAATAGATAAATGAAAAAAAAAATAAATAAATGAAATAAAATGAAATAATTAAAAATCATTTTTATCTACTGTAATTAAATTAAATTATTACACAAATAAATTTCATTTGAATTAAAAAAAAAAAAAATTAATTTAAATCGTAATTAGATGGAAATTGCATAAAGATATAATAAAATTATATATATATATATATATATATATATTAAAGAAATGGATACAATAGAAACCTACTCGAGTTTCCCCATAAGGATCTTCTGGGTTAAATCCACTGAATTAATCGAGGTACCAAGGAGCTAGTAGTAGGTATGGCGCTCCACCTCAGATGCTAAAATCATCTCCTTGGTCTAGTGCTAGTGAAAAGGGGATAGACTTCCTCGCTGTCTGGCTGATAATGAGATTAGGCCGCCCCAACGAATAATATATATATATATATATATATATATATGAGGTAAAATAAGGAATGAAAGAACAAAACTCAGACAAAAATGTGTAGTATATTTCGCTGGAATATTAAATTCTGCTTCCCCAAGCCTTTCAATTTAACATTCCAGCGAAATATACTACAGATTTTTGTCTGAGTTTTGTTCTTTCATTCCTTATTTTACCTCATTCTGTCGGATTCATTCCAATCCCATTTTCCTCATATATATATATATATATATATATATATTATAAAATGGGTTCAAGAGATAACCTACTCGAGTTCACCATAAGGATCTTCAGGGTTAAATCCACTGAATTAATCGAGACACCGAATAATAGCAGTCGATTTCACGTGTGTGGTCATTGCACGTGAAATCGACTGCTATTAATCGGGGTCTCGATTAATTCAGTGGATTTAACCCTGAAGATTCTTATGGTGAAACTCGAGTAGGTTATCTCTTGTATCCATTTTATAATAAATTTGCTCTATTTAGTATTGAGTATTTTGTATTTGTTATATCTCTGACTTACCCCTCTGAATTCTACACTTACTAACCAAATTCACCGGTAAGTAAACTTTTCCTTTATATATAATATATATATATATATATATATATATATATATTAATATATATAAAAGGGTTTTATAATTTGCTTGAAGCATTGTGTTTATATTGGTTTGGTGGTTGGTTTTGAAGGCTATCACAATGCAAGTGTAAAGAAAAAAGAAGGTAACTGTGGTGTTGTTTGTTAACCTGGGATTTATTCTCAATTCTTAATATTTTGGGATAAAACAAAAAAAAAATATATTTATATGATAAGTATGTAAACACGATGTGTTTGGATATGGCTTTTTGCCGACAATTTATATTTATATATATATGAGAAGTAAATACACAAGAGCTGTGTTTATGATATGGCTTTTTTTTTTAGCCGACAATTTTGGGGAGAATATGTGCTTAATTGAAGTCGTACCTAATTTTGAAAGTTAATTAATTAATAATTAATGAATTAGGCGGGCATACCTGTTTAAATGTAAGTCTAAACAAATCGAGAAAAATCAATCTCTGTATGTACATTTCGGCCTATTAGGCCTCATCAGCAGAGCTATAGATAGGAAGACCGCCTTGTGCGTGATTCGAAACCAGACTGTCAAGCTGACAGGTGAGCATTGTAACCCCTACACCAACCGGACTTTCTTTAGATTTTTCGTTTTGTTTAGAAGTAGGTTTATACTCCTCTTATAGTGACATATATATATAGGGCTGGTTCTGGGATCTCAAGCCCCCCCCCCTCAATCTAAGATACAGCCCTCCCATCTTGAATCTATGATATGCCCCACCCCCTACTCTACTCCATGTCAATTTTCATAAAATTGTATTCATAAAAAATATATGAGCCCCCCTCTACCAAGCGTCAATTTTCATAAAGTACCATTCATAGGAAATATGGGCCCCTCCCTCTCCGGGTTTTGATAAATTTGGAAGAGAAATTAAACTCTCATCATTAGACACAGAGAATTATGATTTTATTCAAAAACATAAACGTTACGTCTCACTTGTCATGCACCATTTCATTTGAATTCTTTTTTTTTTTTTTTTTAAAGAATTTGGGAACTTGTTAGAAATTCTCTAAAGAATTGGAAAGGAAACATGAAATTTTGAATTTGTAAAAAAAGGAGACAGTTCTTCAGTTGCTAAAATAAAAAAAATGGTTTGATTATCTTTGATTACAATTTACCATTTCATATTTTTATGAATTGGGATTTTATTCTCTTATGAACATTAATAAAAAAAAATATAAAATAAAAAAATGACTCATGTTTAATTATAATTATAATTTTCATAGTTGGTTTGTTTAATGGCATATCAACACCTTATGGGTTATTTAATGCTGAAATTTGAGTAATTTTTAAATGTTTGATTGTAAGTAAAGTAAGTAAAGTCGTCAGGGTGGTCTAATGTTGGTATGATCCATACAGTGAGGGAGTCTATCCCCTTTTAACTAGCGCTAGACCAAGGAGATTATTTTAGCGTCTGAGGTGGAGCGCCACACATACCATCAGCTCTTTACTTTACCACACAGATCCCTGTGCTACTCATACGCTGAGTTGGCGAGGACTGGTATATTAAATGTTTGATTGTAAGTAAAGTAAGTAAAGTCGTCGGGGTGGCCTAATGTCGGTATGATCCATACAGTGAGGGAGTCTATCCCCTTTTCACTAGATCTAGACCAAGGAGATTATTTTAGTGTCTGAGTGGAGCGCCACACCTACCATCAGCTCCTTACTTTACCGTACAGATCCCTGTGCTACTCATACGCTGAGTTGGCGAGGGCCAGTATTGAACTAGGAACCTTGTGGTTTCTAGCCGAATGCTTTGATTGTAACCATAACTATTTGGAGTTAAATCGAACTTAGCGGACCTAAATTCCACCATCGTATGTCACCCCGCCAAAAGAAAAAAAAACTTTTTATCTGCATTCTTATTTAGTTTCATTAGCCTTTCTAATTTAATATAATATTTTATTACATTAAAACTTAAATACTTGCACTCTGTTTCAAATCTTTTTATCTGTGTTCTTATTTAGTTTCATTAGCCTTTCTAATTTAATATAATATTTTATTACATTAAAACTTAAATACTTGCACTCTGTTTCAAATCTTTTTATCTGTGTTCTTATTAGTTTCATTAGCCTTTCTAATTAATATAATATTTTATTACATTAAAACTTAAATACTTGCACTCTGTTTCAAATTTTTATTTGCATTCTTATTAAGTTTCATTAGCCTTTCTAATTTAATAGGATATTTTATTACATTAAAACTTAAATACTTGCACTCTGTTTCAAATCTTTTTATCTGCATTCTTATTTAGTTCCATTGGCCTCTCTAATAATTTAATATAATATTATATTACATTAAATCTTAAATACTTTCACCCTACGGAGAGTGTATATATTTGCTAGTAATCATAATTATTCATAGTTGATTTGAGTTTATTTGTTTAACGGCATATCAACACCTGATGGGTTATTTAATGCTGAAATTTGAGTCATTTTTAAATGTTTGATTGTAACCATAATTATTTGGGGTTAAATCGAACTTAATGGACCTAAATTCCACCATCGCATGTCACCCTGCCAAAAGAAAGAGAAAAAAAAACCCCCAAAATCAGGGAATTAACTGAATTTAATGAAATTTTCAGTGTTGATATATTAATGAATAAAAGATATAAGTTCTTTTATTTAAAAACTTTTACATTTTTTTCAGGACAGTTAACTTTGAACCACATATCTCTGAGAATCTGTATTATGCCTCAAAGTTAACTGACTTGAAAAAAATTAAAAAGTTTTTAAACAAAATAACTTGTGCATTATATCTTTTATTCATTAATATATTAACACTGATAATTTCATTAAATTCGGTTAATTCCCTGATTTTTGGTATATTTTTTTCTTTCAGCGGGGTGACATACGATGGTGGAATTTAAGTCTGTTCAGTTCAATTTAATGCTATTTGGTTTGGTTTATTTGTTTAATTGCATATCAACTCCTTATGGGTTATTTTATGCCTAAACTTGCTTATAATGATGTCGCACTCCAGCATGTTAGCTAGTACATCATGTGGACTTTCCCCTTGAAACCCTAATGTCGGCCGCCCAGCAAGGACCTATATTGACCAACTATGCAAGGATGCTGGTTGCTGCACAGAAGACCTCTACGGGGGCAATGAATGATAGGGAAGGTTGGCGAGTGATTGTCATGGATATCCGTGCTGCCTGCTCGACATGATGTTGATCTTTGGTTTAGAAGAAAATTACCTTTTTCGGGAAAAAATTATTAGGGGTGTACTTATTTATGGTTGACATTATTATAGACGTAAGTGAGAATACATCTGTAGAATGTGATGATATGAAAGGTGTGAGGGGAAATCGGGGGTGGGGGTGGGGGGAAACGTTGGATAATCAATGAAAGATAAAAAAAATATATAAATGTGAGAAAGAAAGGAATCTGAACTCAAAACAATGTTTGATTGATGAGATGATCCAAACATAGATTATATAGATGTATGTATATATATATATATATATTCATACATACACACACATATATATATATACACACACACACACACATATATATATATATACACACTCATATTCATACACACACTCATTTTCATACATACACACATATATATACACACACATATTCATACACACACACACATATTATCATACACACAACACATAATATATACATACACACACACATTCATACATACACACACACATTCATACACACACACATATATGTAGATACACACACACACATATTTATACACACACACACACACACATATTTATACACACACACACATATTTTACACAATATTATACAACACACACATATTCATACACACACACACATATTTTATACACACACATATATCATACACACATATACACACATATATATTACACACATATTCATACACACACACACACACACACATACATATATATATATATATATATATATATATATATACACACATATTCATACACAAACACACACATATATATATAAATATACACACACACACACACACATATATATATACAAACATATTCATACACACATATATATATACAAACATATTCATACACACATATATATACATACACACACACACATATATATACACACATATTCATACACACACATATATATACACACATATTCATACACACACACACACATATATATACACACACACACATTCACACATATTCATACACACACACACACATATATATATATATATATATACATATATATACACACACACACACACATTCACACACACGCACATATTCAAACACACATTCCTACACACACACATTCATTCACACACATACACACTCTTCCTATCTATCTCAATCCTTTGCAAACACAGTGTATTTATCTTAGATATACTCAGTGTATTTTTTAATTTTATTTGGGTGCTCTAAAGTACAGGCCTTGTGCCAGACTAAAGAAAATATAACTAACACTAACTTGGCATATTTGCAAGTATAAGAGAATATAAAAACCTAAAAGACGAAATCTCTTTTCCTATCAAGCTCAATCCTTTGCAAACAGAACTACTCTACTAATTAAAAACTCTCAAGATATTGGGTGCTCTACTCTCCAGGCCTTGTGTCAGATAAAAGAGCATGTACAAGAGAATATAAAGCCAAAAAGATGAAATCTCTCTTTCTATCTAGCTCAATCCTTTGCAAACAGAGCATGTTTATCTCAGATATAATCAGTGGGGCTTTTTTATTTTATCTGGGCACTTCATTGTTCAGGCCTTGTGCCAGACTAAAGAGAATGTAGCTAACATCAATTTGGCGTATTGTCAAGTATAAGAGAAGTGCTTATCTCAGATATAATCCGTGGGGCTTTTTTATTTTAGTTGGGCGCTCTATTATTCAGGCCTTGTGACAGACTATAAAAACTCTGAAGATATTGGGTGCTCTACGCTTCAGGCCTTGTGTCAGACACAAGAGCAAGTGCAAGAGAATATAAATCCAAAAAGAGGAAATCTCTCTATCTACCTCAATCCTTTGAAATTAGAGAACTGGTCTATTAATTATAAACTCTGGAGAAATTGGGTACTCTATTGTTCAGGCCTTGTGCCAGACTGAATAAAATGTAACTAACATCTACTTGGCATATCTGCAAGTATAAAAGAATATAAAAACCTAAAAGACGAAATCTCTCTTTCTATCAAGCTCAATCCTTTGCAAACACAGCGTGCTTATCTTGGATATAAGTCAGTGGTGCTTTTTTATTTTATCTGGGCACTCTATTGTTCAGGCCTTGTGCCAGACTAAATAAAATGTAACTAACATAAAAAAATATAAAAACCTAAAAGATGAAATCTCTCTTTCTACCTCAATCCTTTGAAATTAGAACTGGTCTATTAATTATAAACTCTGGAGAAATTGGGCACTCTATTGTTCAGGCCTTGTGCCAGACTGAATAAAATGTAACTAACATCTACTTGGCATATCTGCAAATATAAAACAATATAAAAACCTAAAAGACGAAATCTCTCTTTCTATCAAGCTCAATCCTTTGCAAACACAGCGTGCTTATCTTGGATATAAGTCAGTGGTGCTTTTTTATTTTATCTGGGCACTCTATTGTTCAGGCCTTGTGCCAGACTAAATAAAATGTAACTAACATAAAAAAATATAAAAACCTAAAAGATGAAATCTCTCTTTCTACCTCAATCCTTTGAAATTAGAACTGGTCTATTAATTATAAACTCTGGAGAAATTGGGCACTCTATTGTTCAGGCCTTGTGCCAGATTAAATAAAATGTAACTAACATCTACTTGGCATATCTGAAAGTATAAAAGAATATAAAAACCTAAAAGACAAAATCTCTCTTTCTATCAAGCTCAATCCTTTGCAAACACAGCGTGCTTATCTTGGATATAAGTCAGTGGTGCTTTTTTATTTTATCTGGGCACTCTATTATTCAGGCCTTGTGCCAGACTAAATAAAATGTAACTAACATCTACTTGGCATATCTGTAAGTATAAAAGAATATAAAAACCTAAAAGACGAAATCTCTCTTTCTATCAAGCTCAATCCTTTGAAACTAGAACTGGTCTATTAATTATAAACTCTGGAGAAATTGGGAACTCTATTGTTCAGGCCTTGTGCCAGACTGAATAAAATGTAACTAACATCTACTTGGCATATCTGCAAGTATAAAACAATATAAAAACCTAAAAGACGAAATCTCTCTTTCTATCAAGCTCAATCCTTTGCAAACACAGCGTGCTTATCTTAAGATATAGTCAGTGGTGATTTTTTTTATTTTAGTTAAATTTTTTTTCTTCCCTTTAAAAAAAAAAAGAAAGAAAATATTTATAGTTTTATTGTCTCAATGTAAATCACTAAATCAGCGTTTGTCGTTGCAATAACGCACTAAGAATTCATCCCAATGTCACATAATTCATCATCTTTTGGATTTGGAAAGCTTAAGATAAGACGGAGGCTGAGGAAGGCGTTGGAAGATATGGGGAAAGGATATAAAGTGAGGGGAAAAGGGGAAAAGACAAAAGAGAAAGTTCCAAGAGAGGGAGAGAAATTTCTGAAAGAGACGGAGAGAGAAAGTTTCGAGAGACAGAGGGAGAGAGAAAGTTTCGAGAGACAGAGGAGAGAGAAAGTTTCGAGAGACGGAGGGAGAGAGAAAGTTTCGAGAGACGGAGGGAGAGAGAAAGTTTCGAGAGACGAGAGGACGGAGGGAGAGAGAAAGTTCCGAGAGACGGAAGGAGAGAGAAAGATCGAGAGAGACAGAGGTAGAGAGAAAGTTCCAAGAGAGGGAGAGGAGAGAAAGTTCCAAGAGAGGGAGAGGAGAGAAAGTTCCAAGAGAGGGAGAGGAGAGAAAGTTCCAAGAGAGGGAAGGAGAGAAAGTTCCAAGAGAGGGAGAGGAGAAAAAGTTCTGAGTGAAGGAGAGGAGAGAAAGTTCTGAGTGAAGGAGAGAGAGGGAGGGAGAGAAAGTTCCCTGGGAAGAAAAGAGAGTTCCAAGAGAGGGAGAGAAAGTTCTGAACAGGAAAGGGAGGAGTTCCAAGGGAGAGAGAGGAAGAGAAAGTTCCGAGAGAGGGAGAGAGAATGTACCAAGAGAGAAAGAGAGAAAGTTCCCTGAGAGAGAGAGGGAGAGAAAGTTCCCTGAGAGAGAGAGGGAGAGAAAGTTCCCTGAGAGAGAGAGGGAAAGAAAGTTCCCTGAGAGAGAGAGAGAGTTCCAAAAAAGGCAGAGAGAGTTCTGAGCAAGAAATGGAGAAGTTCCAAGAGAGAGAGAGGAAGAGAAAGTTCAAAGAGAGGGAGAGAGTAAGTTTCAAGAGAGAGAGAGAGAGAGAGAGGGAGAGTAAGTTTCAAGAGAGGGAGAGAAATTTCTGAGAGTGGGAGACAGAGAAATAGTTCCAGAAGAGGGAGAGTGAGAGGGAGAGTGAGAAAGAAATGGACTGGAGAAGTAATTGTTAAAAGTTGGAGGTTGTGGGCGGCAGGGGTGTTAGATTAAAAGGTAAAGAAAGTTGGAGGGGGGTAGGAGGGGGGGGTTGTGTTTGACATTTCAATGTATAAAAGTCTTAGTGTAATTTATTTGGATTTTCGTTTTTTTTTTTTTCCTTTTTTTTCTTGTGTGAGTTTTAACTAGTTTTATCTAAGCTTCTAAAAATGGCCATTTATATTGGAAAGGAAGTGAAAAGAAAGAAGAAAGATAAGAAAAGATGAAGAAGAAGAGAAAGGAGAAAATGGAGGAAGAAAGGGGAAAGGATGGAGAAGAAGAGAGAGA
>CM042175.1:801590-844090 GCA_023376005.1 Doryteuthis pealeii
TATGAAAATGCATTGGAAATGATTTTTGCTATAAAAATGCATTGAAAATGATTTTTACTATAAAAATGCATTAGAAATTATTTTTACAATAGAAATGCATTAGAAATTACCTTTACTATAAAATGCATTAGAAATTATTAAAAATGCATTTTACTTTACTATAAAAATGCATTAGAAAATTACCTTTACTATAAAAATGCATTAGAAATTACCTTTACTATAAAATGCATTAGAAATTACCTTTACTATAAAAATGGCATTAGAAATTACCTTTACTATAAAAATGCATTAGAAATTACCTTTACTATAAAAATGCATTGGAAATGATTTTTTAATGTAAAAATACATTAGAAGAAACGTTGCTTCAATTTTAGGGGCCTCAAACTGGCCTGCCTGCAAAAACGTTCTACGTATAAACCCGAGCCATTTTTTTTTTCTTCTCAGAGACGAGCAGCACCTGTCGAAACAGGTGAGAATGCAATACTGAATTCTTCAATATCTAACAGGTATTCAATATAAATTCCGGTGTATTTATTCAAAACTCATAAGGCGAACACGAGCACAGGTAGATAAGAAAAGCGGGTGGATGGGGATGTTGTTAATAGAGGCAGGTGCTTTTTCAGGGGGGAGGGGGGAAGATGAGAGTGAGGAGGAGGGGTGGGCGGAGAAGGATATCAGTGGTGTTTTTTTTGTGTTTTTTTTTTTGTGTTTTTTTTTTTTTTAACAGAGTATGCTTAGAGATTGTAATGTATATAGCAAGAATCTAGGGAAGGAGAAAGAGGGCTGCTGCTGCTGCTGCTGCTGCTACTACTAATGCGCTGCCTGCATCCTTAGCATCCTTGTTACACCCCTCCCCCCCTTATCAACCCTTACGCGTGCAACTCCTCTCCCACCCACCCCTTTTCTTTAGCAGCTGATTCATGCAGTAAGCAGATACAAACGAAGTAGGGATGAAAAAGGATGGCATGAAGAAAGGAGGAACATAGAAAGAAATCAAGATTATATATATATATATATATATATATATAATCTTGATTTCTTACTATATATATATATATATATATGTCTTGATTTCTTTCTATTATATACTATATTAATATATATTATATATATATATATATATATATATATAATCTTGATTTCTATTATATATATATATATATATATATTATATATATATATATATATATATATATATATATATATATATATATATATATTATATATATATATAAATATATAATATATATATAATATATATATATATATATATATATATATATATATAAGATTATATATATATATATATATATATATATATATATATATAATCTTGATTTCTTATTATAGATTGTATATATATATATATATATATATATATATAATCTTGATTTCTTTCTATTATATACTATGTTAAGATATATATATATATATATATATATATATATATATATATATATAATAATCTTAATATAGTATATAATAGAAAGAAATCAAGATTATATATATATATATATATATCTTAATATAATATATAAAAAATCAAGATTATATATTTATATATATACATATTTTTTGTTGTTGATTTCTTTCTATTTTATATATATAATCTTGACATAATATATGATAGTAATCAAAACGATATATATATATATATACATATATAACTATAATATAATATATAATAGAAAGAAATCAAGACATACATACATATATATATATATATATATATATATATATATTATATATATATATATATATATATATATATATATAATCTTAATATAGTATATAATAGATATATAATAGAAAGAAATCAAGATTGTATATATATATATATATATATATATATATATATATATATAATCTTAATATAGTATATAATAGATATATAATAGAAAGAAATCAAGATGTATATATATATATATATATATATATATATATATATATATATTGCATCTTTTTATCATTAGTCTAGTTTGAGAACCGGCAATCACATATTCAGGCTTCAAATAACCCAGTATCTTTATTTTTTTATTTTTAATTTGTATATATGTATATATTATTGTGTGTGTGTGTGTGTGTGTGTGTGTGTGTGTGTACTTGTTGCTGATTCTAATTTGTATGGTGTATGTTTTCATGATATTCACAAGATCCAATCAAAATGGAATTTTTTTGGTATGTCTGTCTATGTATGTGGAGGGGGTGGGGGGTAAATTCCATTTTGTTTTTTGTTGCTTCTTTTATTTTTTTATCTTGAAATTAAAAAACAAAAAACAAACTATTTATTCTTATCTATACATATATAAAGGCCAGTATGTCCGGAGGAAACTTTGAAAATAAAACAATTAACGACAAAGTAAATATATATACACATTAAATATCAGCAGGGCTTGGTTTTTGAGCAAAAACAATAGAGATTTGATTCATATTCATGAAGAAAAATAAGATTTGAATGATAACAGCATGTTTTTTTTTTTTTTTTCATTTAATATTTTAGATAGTAGACATTAACATTTCTTTTCAGAGTAGCTGGATCAATGCAAGGTCTATTTTTTTTTTTTTACTTTAAATGGGGCATCCCATGAGGTCAATTTCTTAAGCGGGATTAACAGATTTGAATTCAGAGTTTTCCTTCTTCTAGACTGGTTATCTAGCCATGGTTAAAGAGTCTAGTCTGCCCTGCTATTTTCCCATAGCTGGAGGGAGATTTGGATTCATGCCTTTCCCAAGGGTATTAATGCCTTGTGAAATGCAAACAGCTTTGTCGAGGAATTGAACTCGGGTCGACAAGTCTATTTCCCATGACTCTAACCATTAGACCACATGCCTTCATATATATATATATATTAGGCTGAAATGTACATACAGAGATTTGTTTAGCCTTACATTTGAATAGGTATGCCTGCCTAATTCATTAATTAATTAATTAATTTTCAAAATTCAATTAAGCACATATTCTCCCAAAAATTGTCGGCTAAAAAAAGCCATATCAAACACATTGTTTGTTTGTTTACTTCTCATATATATATATATATATATATATATATATATATATATGTGTGTGTGTGTGTGCACACACAGATGCTGCTAGGTACGCATCTTACATCCCTGATGCACAAAAATCTAAAAGGATTTAGTAAAATTGTATCCATGCGTCCCAGTGTTTTTCTTTTTTCTTCCCTCACAATTTCAAGCTAACTGTAAATACATTTTAATAGTTTCTTAAAAATGAATTACACAAGATAGGTTACAAAGTAAAAGTTAGATGGCTTTAGTTGGGACCCATAAATGTTCCCGGGGACTTATTCAAAACAAATATGTTGCTTCCCAGGATGCACTAAATCAAAAAGCTATCAGCACCACTATATATATATATATATATATATATCGAATTTTCTCTGTGTACGGAATATATTTTACATTTTTCTATTATTATTATTTCATTTCATTTGTTTATTCAATAATAATAATAGTTTGAATCGTGTACACATTGATAAACTAACCGAAACACATGTGTAAGTGATATTGATTAAATTCATCTTTTATTATCCATTCTGTACTTTATTTTCTTTTTCATTCTTCCTCATATCGTCGGATTCAATTCCAATTCCATTTTTACATATATATATATATATATAATAAATAAATTTGGTGGAGTGGCCTATTATCAGAATCAGCTAGACAGTGAGGGAGTCTATCCTCTTTTCACTAGTGCTAAATAAGGGATAGTGTTTTTGCATCTAATTGGAATGCCACACCTACCATCAGCTCCCTACCTTACTGCACAGATCCAAGCTCTGCTATTCAAGCGCCGAGTTTGCTAGGGCCGGTATTGAACTTGGAACCCTGTACTGTCTGAGCTAAACTGACCCTACTCTGCATAAAAACAGACTTTTTTTTAATACACCTTTGCCTGTTGTGGAGGGGTTGGGTAAGCACAATTTTAGGATTCTTTGAGAACAAAGCAATTTTTAATCAAAGTAAAAAATGAGCGAAGTACACAGCTTGGATCTGTGCAGTAAAGTGGGGAGCTGATGATAGGTTTGATGCTCCACCTCAGACACAAAAACAATCTCCCTGGTCTGGCACTGGTGAAAAGAGGATAGATTCCCTCACTGTCTGACTGATACCAACAAGAGGCCACTGCCCACTTTACTTTTATTACTTTGATTTTTTAATAAGCTTCTCTTGTCCAAATAAGATCAAAATTAAAGAAAACTGATAGTTGGTTGCATATATCATTTCCTCATACAGAATAAATGTGAGAACAATTCATGACAAAGTTATAACAATATTCTATTGCTGAGCAAACTTAATGGAATAGAATACAAACATTACATACATACATAAAATACAAGGAAGAGCTTAAAGTTGTATGAGCGAATTGTCCTATTATCCTTTTACAGAATAAATGTGATAAATTTTGTAGGGAAAAATCATCATCTCTCGCCAACCTTCCCTTTCATTCATTGTCACACGGAGGTCCTCTGCGCAGCACCCAGTATCCTCACATATTTGGTCAATGTAGGTTATTGGTAAGCAGCCCACCCTAGAACGTCCATGTGTTGGCTTCCACAGAAGAACGTCACTTATGAGCTCGTCCTTGCTTCTCCAGCTTACCTTGTCCTCCTCACTTGGATGGTTTGTGAGATAGGGGGCAAGTGGCCATACAGCTGCTTCCTTGTGGGGTGATCTAGAAGGTCTAATTTGTCCAGAGAGCTAATATAATTGGCATCTGCAAGGGCATCTTCACAAATAATTTTTTAAAAAGTGCTTAAGGTTTGGTTTGTTTTGTTTTACGGCATATCAACCTCAGTGGGTCATTTAATGCCGATAAAGTTTTGAAATAAATCAATTCTTAAATGGATGATACAATTTTTTTATAAATACATTTTTCTATTTAATGGGACCCTAACAGGTACTACCACTCCGGGTCAGAGTGGACCAGGGAGCAATGGTGATGAAGGGGTGCTCCACATTCCCCAAACCTCCAAAACTGGAACCTCACCATCAGATAGAGTTTAACGTCATTCCCAGGACATGTAGACCCTCAGCCACCGCCTTCTAGCACCCATATGATAAAAAGGGGTTGGGGCTTGCCAAAGTTAATCATATATGTGTCCAATTGGACATTCCCAGAAATAATACAATTATACCATTCCATCATTTACAATATTGGGAGGCAGGTAGCCAAAAAAGGTGACCATATAGTTCTCTTGTATAATACACCCCCTAACTTTGGGGCTGAAAAATCGTGTGTTTTATACTCAGGATGGGACACAAAGTCAACTTTTTAAGCGGAGTTCAACAGGTCTGAATTCAGAGTTTTCCTTCTCCTAGATCGGTTGCCTAACCAAGGTTCATAGATAAAAACTCTACAATTTATTAAGAACCTTTAGTTAGGAATCATCAAATTTCCTGGGGATTCAAAAAAAGCATCACTCTATATATAGTATTTCAAAAATTGCTTTTCCTCCTAGGCAACAACGATTACTTCTGCTAGTGTACGTATGTGTGTGTGCCTGTGTGTGTGTGTGTACACGTTCGTGTTAAAATTTCTCCGGCGACAAAAAAGAAAAAAAAATATACCTACAGCAAATAGACAACGCTATGAATTTAGTTTTAAGTGACAATTATGCATTTTCTTAATGGCAAGAAGATAAATGTCTACCGTTACCGGCCTTCGTGGAAGTGTAATAAAACGTTTGAAATATAGCTAAAATACCTCGTCACTAGAACTAGAAATAGACTTAAGTACACCTTTCATGCCGTACGCCTCTGCTGCCACCACAGCCCCTCGCGCCACCGCAACATCCGCCACCTTCTTCTCGCTTACCTACACTGACAATGTCTTTGCTAGTTTTTCCCCCCCTTTTCTTTTTTGGCCAACAATCCTGCCGTTGTGTGCTTGTGTGCGTATTAGTCATCTAACGTGGCTACAGTCAAAAAATCCACGGCAGACCTACAAATCTAATAGTCGTGCTTGGATTGCTGGTCGTGCAGAGGCTGTCATAGATGGTTCCCTCTTGACTACAACGCAGAGATTTATCAGCTATAATTTTCTATATGACAAGAAAATATGATGAGGAGGCTGTAGTGGGGGGGGGGGGTTAAGGGGAGATGAAAGTAGAGGAGGGTGGAGGAAGAGGGAGGAGAGGAGAGGAAAAAGGAGAATGATGTATGGGAGAGAAAAATAGGGAGGAAGAGGAAGAGGAAGAAGTGTGAAAATGTGAGGGTCAGGAGGATGCAAGAGATGAGGAGAGGGAGAGGGAGGAGGATGAGGCTGTAGTGGGGGGAGGGAGGGGAGATGAAAGTAGACGAGGGAGGAGGAGGAGGGAGGAGAGGAGAGGAAAAAGGAGAATGATGTATGGGAGAGAAAAATAGGGAGGAAGAGGAAGAAGTGTGAAAATGTGAGGGGGTCAGGAGGAGATGCAAGATAAGGAGGAAGGAGGAGAGGAGGAGGAGAGGGAAAGAGAATGATGTATGGGAGAGAAAAATAAGGAACAAGAGGGAGGAAGAGGAAGAGGAAAGACAGTAGTGTGAAAATGTGAGGGGTCAGGAGGAGATGCAAGATTAGGAGGGAGGAGGATGAGGAGAGGGAAGAGGAGAGGGGAAAAGGAGAATGATGTATGGGAGAGAAAAATAGGGAGGAAGAGGAAGAGGAAGAAGTGTGAAAATGTGAGGGGGTCAGGAGAGATGCAAGATTAGGAGCAGGAGGATGAGGAGAGGGAGGAGGATGAGGCTGTAGTGGGGGGAGGAAAGTAGAGGGATGAGGAAGAGGGAGGAGGAGAGGAAAAAGGAGAATGATGTATGGGAGAGAAAAATAAGGAACAAGGAGGAAGAGGAAGAGACAGTAGTGTGAAAATGTGAGGGGTCAGGAGGAGATGCAAGATTATGAGAGGAGGGGGGGGGAGGAGAGGAAGGAGGAGAGGAAAAGGAGAATGATGTATGGGAGAGAAAAATAAGGAACAAGGAGGAAGAGGAAGAGACAGTAGTGTGAAAATGTGAGGGGGTCAGGAGGAGATGCAAGATTAGGAGGGAGTAGATGAGGAGAGTGAGGAGGAGAGGAAAGAGGAGAATGATGTATGGGAGAGAAAAATGAGGAACAAGAGGGAGGAAGAGAATGAAGAGGAGACAGTTGTGTGAAAATGTGAGGGGGACAGGGGAGATGAAAGATTAGTGGGGAGAAGGATGGGGAGAGGGATGAGGAGAGGAGAGGGAGGAGAGAAAAATAAGGAGAAAAAGAAGAGAAAGGTGAGGAAGAGGTAGTAGTGGGAGGCGGAAGGAGATGAAAGATTTGGAGGGAGAAGGAAGGGGAAATGTGGGGTAGAGGGAGATGAAGGTGGAGGAGGGAGGAGGAGAGGAAAAAAGAGAATGATGTATGGGAGAGAAAAATAAGGAACAAGAGGGAGGAGGTGAATGAAGAGGAAGAAGAAGAGACAGGTGTGAAAATGTGAGGGGGACAGGGGGAGATGAAAGATTAGAGAAGGAGAGGAAGAAGGAGTGAAAAATAAGGATAAAAAGAAGAGAAAGGTGAGGAAGAGGTAGTAGTGGGAAGCGGAAGGAGATGAAAGATTTGGAGGGAGAAGGAGGAGGAGAAATATAAAGTAGAAAAAAGAGGACAGTGAGGAAGAGGCAGTAGTGGGTGCAAATATGAGTGGGGGGGAGAAAAGATTAAGATGAAGTAGGAGGACGAAAAAGGACAAGAAGGAGAAAGATGAGGGAGAGGCAGTAGTGAGTGAAAATGTGATGGTTTGAGGAGATGAAAGATTGGGAGGAGGAGAGGAAAATGAGGCTGGATGAAGGAGAAAGGAAAAGATAAAGAAGAGAAAGAAAGGGTGCATGGGAGTGAAAAAAAAAACAAGAGGGGGAGAATAAAGAAGGGGGCAGACGAGAGGAAGGAAAGATAGAGGAAAAATAAGAGGGAGGAGAGGAAAAGGAGAAAGATTAGGAGGGGAGAGGAGAGGAAAAGGAGAGATTAGGAGGGAGGAGGAGAGGAAGAGGAGAAAGATTAGGAGGGAGGAGGAGAGGAAAGAGGAGAAAATTAGGAGGGAGGAGGAGAGAAAAGAGGAGAAAGATTAGGAGGAGAGGAAGAGGAGAAGGTTGACAAGAGTGAAAAATAAGGAACAAAATGGAGAATGGAAGGAGGAAAAAGGAAGAGGAGAAAAGATGAGGAAGAGAGAGTAGTGGGTGAAAATGTGAGGGGGTGGGAGGAGAACAAAAGATTAGGAAGGGAAGGAGTAGAGGGAAAAAGAGAAAGATTTGGAGGTAGGAGAGGAAAGGACAAAAACACTGGGATGCATATGATTTTACTGCACCCTTTTAGATTTTGATAGCAAAGATGTTTTGTTTTATTCATCCATGATAGGTATTGAACATTTTTTTTTCAAACACTTATTCTTTTCTAATTAACCCATAATGGGACCCTAACAGGTACTACCACTCTGGGTCAGAGTGGACCTGGGAGTAATGGTGATGAAGGATTTTAAATAAAATCAACTGACCTTGGTTGACATGAGACAAGAGTAAAAACAAGACTTACGTTTACGGCAAAACATGGTAAAAGTTTAAATACTCACCTAAAAAGAAAAAGAAAAGAAAAAAAAAATTAGTCAAAAAATTATTAAAAAAAAAATAATAATAATAGCAAAAGAAAAAAGGGACCATATGACTTTTAGGCACCCCTTTTGCGATCTTGACTCGTGGGGACATTTTTTGATTTACACCGTCAAAATCCGGTTAATTGTTAACAGATGATTTTTAGAGTTTTTTTTTTTAATTTATAAAACTAACCCCTAACCCCTAACAAACAACCGGATGTTGACAGTGTAAATGGAAAAAATGTCCCTGCGAATCGAGATCGCAAAAGGGGTGCCTAAAGGTCATATGGTCTGAAAAAAGTGTTAAACATTTACAAAAATTAAGAAAATAAAATTTACAAAAAATAGCTGTAGCTGTGTCAGTGCTACTCTATGGCTGCACCACTAGGGTAGGTTGATTTTTGAATTGTAACATATCCGATGTGGTAAAACTTCCAAATTAACAAAGAATTACCACAAAAATATTTTTCTTCAAAACTTTGTCTTCGTTTAGCCAGATATAAGGGTTGAGTTATTACAGTTCAAAATGACAATCATTTCTAGGTTGCAAGTTCAATCCTCGCCAAAGGCGATAATAATATAGTATTTTACATAGCTTAACACTTGTACGTGGTCAGGGAATAAGAAGAGCCTACCCCGGTGAATTGAATAAAACCGCTCTTACACTTCATGACCCATACAGTTATTAGACAACCATATTCTAGTAAAAACATTCACACAAAACAATCCACATCTATTGTTTACATTTTGATCCTCAAGAAAAAACAACTTCCGGTGAGAAATTTCAAATCGTAAACAAGTGTTCCTTTGTAACGTTCTATCTAATACAATGAACACACACTGCAATTAATTGGTACCTCGATTAATTCAGTGGATTTAACCCTGAAGATCCTTATGGTGAAACTCGAGTAGGTTCTATTGTATCCATTTTATAATATATAGATAGATAGATAGTAAAATATCACTATCCCATAACTTGGAGCTATAGGTGGGGGTATTTGAAATTATTTCATTTGTAGACAGGATGGAGATGGGCGCCTACCTTGGTAGATACTCTGTATATCATAATGACAGTCTCACCAATACACCAGCCGCCTGGGGCGTTAGAATACTCTGACTGCACCTCTGCAGAGGGGTAATACTCCTCCAATGGGGCCACCTGTTGGCCCTGGGTGGTAACCTGTGATACTTAAGGATGGAACCCAGGTGGCTGAGCAGTCCATGACCTGCAACACTCCACTTTTGACCTTACTTGGGCTAGACGGGAGGTCGGAGAGGCAAATTCCAATCAATCAGCTGGTCACGTCAAGCCCTAGCATCTATATGATTGCCCCAACTCTATTGCCCTGATGGCAAGCCCCAACCCCTTTTTATCATATGGGTGCTAGAAGGCAGTGGCTGAGGGTTTTCATATCTGATGGTGAGGTTCCAGTTTTGGAGGTTTGGGGAATGTGGAGCACCCCTTCATCACCATTGCTCCCTGGTCCACTCTGACCCGGAGTGGTAGTATCTGTTAGGGTCATATCAATGGGTTAAATAGAAAAACATGAGTTTATAAACAAAATTGAGTATCCATTAAGAATTAATTTATTTCAAAACTTTGTCGGAATTAAATGACCCACTGAGGTTGATATGCCGTAAAACAAACCAAACCAAACCGACACACCAGTTGAAGTGTGACTCAAAAAGAAAGATAAAAAAAAAAAGAAATTATTCAGAAGAGATGAGGATGTTAGTCGGAATTCTGTGTTTGGAGGGGGGGGGAGGGGATTAATGAGTCACGTTAGGACCCCTTCCCATAAAACAAGGGGGTGAGGAAGGACAGGGGGGGACTTAATTGTGACCCCTGCTAACTCCAATCGAATATAACACGCATATGCAGAAAAGAAGGTTGGAAACTTCAAGCGCGGGGGGTGGGGGGGTGGTGGAGGTAGGAGACGGTGTGACGAGAAAGAATTTTATGGCCAGCAAGCCAAAGAGTGCTAAGCCGGGACTCAAATCACAAAGAACGAAGTTTTCGGTTGGGCATGTGGCGGCGGCGGATGGAGGGGGGGGGTCCTGCGCGAAGACGAGTTTGGGAGACTAGAGTGAAGAAGGGATGAGAGAAAGGTTGCTATTGCAATTACCCGTGATTAATGGTCAGATGCATTGGTATCTGCATGTGCGGTTGTAACTCTCTCCGAGCCAGGGTGACAAGAGAGAGAGAGAGACGAGAGAGGAATCAGATGGATTAACTCTACAGGCATAAAACATGTCAGTGTTCCTGGTTGTGGAGTAAGGGTAGTGTACGTGGGACGAAAATGGTGTCAGTAAGAGCGGGGGGGGGGATAGGGCTTAAAGGTTGGTCATTTGGAAATTCTAGGAGGAGAGAATTGGGGCGCAGCAAGGGCAGGGTGTCGTTAGGTTGAATGACAAATGATCCCAACCACCTGCAGCTACAGCCGCGGTCAGTAAGAAAAACACATACACTAATGAAAAAGAAAATAATGCGACCTGGAAGGGGAAAAAAAAATAAATAAAAAAATAAAAATAAACAAACAAAAACAAAAAAGACAAAGAAAAAAAAAAAAGGGGTCTATGCAAGTTCGGAAGCACTCAGTCGAGATAGAATTAGTAACACATTTAACTTTGCACTTTCGACGCCCTACCCCCAAACCGAGGGACCCGTCGCTGACACCTGCCTTTCGATCTTTCAATAAGATGGATCAGGAATCAGGAATGGTAAGGCTGTCCGAGGAAGAGAGAGAAGGGGGGGGAGTGGGCTGGTTCCGGGGGTCAAGAAAAATGCAGTAAAATAAGAAACAGACTGAATCACTCCAAATGAATTCAGATTGGAAAAAAGGGGAAGGGTCTTTCTCACAAGACCCCAATTAGGGGGTGAGACCATATCTCATATTTCTTGGAAGAATTCTTCTCTCTAGGAGATTTGAAACCCGAAATCAACAAATTCTTCAATACAAAATGGTAAAGAATGCTGGAATAACAATACACACAATAAATGGCAGACTTCTGATTTAGGTCGGAAAATTAAAACGGAAAGTTTTTTGGTGGTCCCCAATGACAGTTTAACCACAGTCTATGAATTAACATTTTGCGAATTGGGTTATGGTTTTAGGGATTAAGGTTGTTTTTAATAACATATTGCTTAAAAAAAAAAAAAACAACAAAAAACCCAAATTACTATACATTTAATTAACCATTGAAATTAATTATTGAATCTATTATTGAGACAGTTGTTTGTGTTAATATTGCAATGTATAATTTCAATTAAACTTAGTTTAAAAAAATATTTTTCAACATTAAATGTATAGTAATTTGGGTTTTTTGTTGTTTACTTTTTTTAAGCAATACGTAATTAAAAACAACCTTAATCCCCTAAAACCGTAACCCAATTCGCAAAATGTTAATTTATAGACTGTAGTTAAACTGTCATTGGGTACTACCAAAAAACTTTCTGTTTTAATTTTCCGACCTAAATCAGAAGTCAGCCGATACTTTTAGGTTTCAAACTTTATTCCTAGGGTTATAGTTATTTTTTGGAGAGGAGATTTTCTTCACGATAAAACCCACGCAAGACAAATGCAAACCAGTTCCACTATCATTTTGTCCTTCATGGATATTGACCAAACTTTATCTATACATATATAAAGGGCAGGTTGTGTGTATGTATGTCCGGAGGAAACTATGAAAATAAAACAATTAATGACAAAGTACACATATATACACATTCACTATCATCAGATCTTGCTTTTTGAACAAAAATAATGAAGATTTGATTTATATTTGTGGAGGTATGTAAAAAAATAAAATTTAACTGATAACACCATGGAATTTCTTTTGCCTTTAGTATTTTAATTAGAGACATTAATATTTCTTTTAAAGAAGTGTCTGGATCAATGCAAGGTCTTTTTTTACATAGGGATTTTAATGGGGCATCCTGCGGGGATCCAAATGGGCCGGGTTAGCTCAGTCGGTAGAGGGTCCGGCTAGAAACCACAAGGTTCCTAGTTCGATACCAGTCCTCGCCAACTCAGCGTATGAGTAGCACAGGGATCTGTGCGGTAAAGTAAGGAGCTGACGGTAGGTGTGGCTCTCCACCTCAGATGCTAAAATAATCTCCTTGGTCTAGCGCAAGTGAATAGGGGATAGACTCCTTCGCTGATTGGCTGATACCGACTTTAGGCTCCTCGACGACTTTACTTACTTATAATACCAAGTAATTTTTTTTTATTAAACCCAGTTTTGTTAAAACCAGTCTGCAAATTAATCACACCATATATTATGTAAACCTTTATTTCTTAGTGATATATAAAACACTACACACATATTTCTAAATATATATATATATATATATATATATATATATATAATATAAATTATCCACATACACGTGTTTCAAAGTTTACTTCTCATCAGTGTGGCTTTACTTTAACAGCTACCTCTAGCCGAGATTGAAACCTGACTGAATTTTCATCTGCCAAGTCTCTTACCCATGCGGCTATTAGCAGCTGTCAATTTTTGAGTGAACAATTAATTGATACATTCCTACGCGGAATGATTTTATTAACACCAGAGGCCTCTAGACTTTTTGTAACCAAGTCGAGGTTCAGTTATACGCCAAGCGGTGAATTTTCAATTAATATCCCTTCTACAGAGCTCTACCAAGTGGGAGCATTATATATATATATATATATATATATATATATATATATATATATATATACTTTGCTTTGAGGATATAGGCATTGAGTTGATGGGAGAAATATTTTAAATTCAGAGACTTAAAACAAGACGAAAAAAAAAAAAAAGAAAAGAAAAAAAAACAACTTTTTTCTTTTAATTTGTCGAAGTTTTTTTTGTTTTTTTGTCTGGATTATTATTATTATTTTATTATTATTCTTATTATTATCAGCTCAAGGTTCCTAGTTCGATACTGGTCCTCGCCAACTCAGCATATGAGTAGCACAGGGATCTGTGCGGTAAAGTAAGGAGCTGATGGTAGGTGTGGTGGCGCTCCACCTCAGATGCTAAAAACAATCTCCTTGGTCTAGCGCTATAGAAAAGGGGATAGACTCCCTCGCTGACTGGCTGATAATCTATCACTAGAGTGAGTGACAACAAGTCTCCTCAGTTTGTTTTTTTTCCTACACTTATTAAATCCAGATGGCCCCAACCCGTTGGCCTCGATATTATGACTGGATTCTAACATACGAAGAATGCTGCTTCCAAAATGTAATAAAAGTCGACTGCTACTGCTTTCTCGACTGATAAGACGTTAGAAAAATCAATGCATCTATCAGAGTGGGCCACGTTAAATTAGACCACTTGAGATAGATGGCATCAATTCATCAACAGGTTCCGCCCTGAAGATAACAAAATTTAGAAAGAGAACTCAAAGATAAAACAACGATGCCTTGGGGGGGGGGGAAACGGTGGGGTCTGGAGAAGAGGGGCAACAGTTTCCAGGCTGTATGAAGCGAACGGTGGGGGGTCTGGAGAAGGGGACCCATAGTTTCGAGTTCTCTAAACCAAGTGAACGTTGGGGACTGGAGAAGAAGGGGAACCACAGTTTCCAGTCTCTACAGTAAGTGAACAGTGGAGGACTGGAAAGGGGACTGGAGAAGGGGACTAACAGTTTCCAAGTCTCCACCAAGCTGAACAATATCAGTTTATTCAAGATTCATTCACGAGAGAAATCTTTCATTTTGACTAGTGCAGAAGTCCGGGGATCCGCTGAAAGGCGGCGGCGGGGGGGGTCCTATATATTGGACTGGATGGTGTGTATAGATAGGTTGACAAAGAGAAAGAGTAGGGTAAGGGGAAAGGATTTGGTAATATCTTTTTCTTAGTCATACTTAGATGTGCTCTTTCCACTCCTAACATCTTTCTTTTTCCTGTTCTTTTTTTTTGGGGGGAGGGGGAGGGGAAGGAAATCTTACCTCTTTTTTTTTTTTTTCATCTTAATTCTTCTTCGTTATCTTCCCTACCCTCACTGTACAAGCCCCACCCACCCCCGTTCTCCTATACCACAAAATTAAATCACTGCAGAACACAATGGGAATTATATCTAATAAAATTATCCTTTCTTGTCGATCAGGATTTTTGCTTTTATTTTTCTTTATATTCCATAATTCACTTAGCAAAAATAAAAGGGAAAGCCGGTGCGTTTTGTATGTGCTTTTTTCTTTTTTTTTTTTTTTTCACAAATCAAATTTTTTTGTTGTTTATTTATTTTATTTTTTATTTATATTAATTTATTTATTAGATGTGTGCAAAAGTCTCCAGCATAAAAAAGGAGGCCTTCAAAAACATTTTCTAGTCTCTAGCTTTTTTCACACACACAAACACACACACGTGCAAGTTGAGTCCCTGTAGTGAAATGGCCGAAGTGCTAGACTACAACATCACAGTAAGCGAGTTAGAATTCTAGTCAAATTATTACATTCACAGTGCATATAGCAAAAATAACCTCCAAGCCTCCTGCTCTAAAAAATGTTAAGCGGTGCCTGCTGAAAATCCAACCCGTACTACGATTGAACTCCCTAGCGGTTTGAAGGCATTTTTCCTGAAAAAAGCAATATTTTACCCCCACCAAGTTTTTTCTCGACAAGTAAATGTAAATATTTTAACCTTTCCTCTCTTTGATTCTTAATGTCCTATACCACCCCATTCCACCCGGCCAGAAGTCACATTCATTTTCCTAATCTACCCCAAACGATAGCATTTGTTTAAATGTAAGGTAATTTATGAGGAAGTGCGTCCCGGTCTCCTACCTCAAAAATTGCTACCCGGTGACTATTAAAATAAAGACCCAGCTCAGTCTATTCAAAACTATCCATCTTCATATCTATCTATCTATCTCAATTTGTTCATATTTATCTATATTACTTTAAATACTAAAAATGTTTTTTATTCATGTTTGTTTAATGTCTTGTTTTTAGTTTAAATAAACAAGAATTACGACAAAAAAAGAAGCGACCTCCACCCCTAAATACATTTACTTGTCGAAAATATCTATCTATTTCCATTTATTCATATCTATCTATATTAATCTATCTATCTATCTCAGTCTATTCCAAATTATATGTCCATCTTCATATCTAAACAAGAATTACGAATTTTGATAGTCAGGTAGCAATTTTTGAGGCAGGAGACTGGGCCGCACAAATTACCAAATGTAATATTAAACAAATTTAGAAGTCTTTGATTTAAGGGAAATAACAGGTAACTTTAAATGAAAAGGCCATTTTTAGCCATTTATTGATAGATCCTTATAGGAATTGGGCTCTGGACTTAGAAAATTCTCAACAGGATGTTAAGAGTTAAAATGAATATTTTTTTGCAGTTGAAGGCATTTTTATCAACAAATAACTTTTTTCTAGTTTGAAGACATTTTTATCGACAAGTAAATGTAAATATTTACCCTTTAAAATGTGTTTTTTTTTCCCAATACTTTCATTTCATTTTATTTTAATTCAAAGCAACTGTCACTGTAACCCTAAACCTTGAGGGGAGGGAGGTAAAATATCGCTTTCATATTGCATTAACTAGGGAGTTCAATTGTAGTGTGGGTTGGTTTTTCAGCAATCACCACTTAGCGCATATTTTACTAATATGATATAGATGATATGCGCTGCCATGTAAGCCGTAACTCTGATAAGAGGAAATGAAATCTAGCGGACAGTCCGAATCGACTAAAAGAGACGAGAGGCACAGGCAAAATACAAATGTGGGACAGCAAGATAAATTCAAGTTTATCTTTTTATTTAAAAAAAGAATAAATAAATTAACCCACTGGATTTCAGCCCTGACAGTCCTCCATCTAGTAAGGTTAGTTAGTTGGTTGGATTTATGGCATGTCAACCCTTGTTGGGTTATTTTATGCCAAAGAAGTTTTTGTTTATTCATTCTTTGTTGGGTATACAGTGGATTTTTTTTATTATAATTTTTATTCCTTTCATTTTCTGGAAATGATTCTGGTTTGTGCATACTAAAAGGAGAGGATGGTTGGTTGGTTGGATTTTACGGCATGTCAAACCTTGTTGGGTTATTTTATGCCAAAGAAGTTTTTGTTTTATTCATTCTTTGTTGGGTATACAGTGGATTTTTTTATTATAATTTTTATTCCTTTAATTTTCTGGAAATGATTCTGGTTTGTGCATACTAAAAGGAGAGGATGGTTGCTTGGTTGGATTTTACGGCATGTCAACCCTTGTTGGGTTATTTTATGCCAAAGAAGTTTTTGTTTTATTCATACTACATGGATACGCAATTTTTATTTTAAACTTGATTTTATGTGGAACATTTTTTTAAACACATTTTTCCTATTTAACACATAGATGGGACCCTTATATATATTATATATATATATATATATTCTTTAAAAATGTATGCATAAAAAGTATTTTCCAAATAAACACAATATCAAAAAGTGTTCTCTATGAACCATCTAACTTTACATGGAAATAATAAAATAAATGAAGTGTATATTAGGATGAGTTTGCAAACCAGTCAGCCAGAAGTTACAATGGCGGAAAAGTAAAAAAAGATGAAAACATTAAAGACTGTGCTTTCATAATACTAACAGGATATTTCAATGGGATTTTACAGTCAAATCAAATTGAAAGCTTTAGTTCCAAAACAGATCACCAAGGTTAAGCAACAATGAGCCTATTCAGTTCTTAGATGGGTTGTTTGGTCAGTTAAATGGCGTGCCAACCTTATTGGGTTATCTGATACCAAAATCAATCTTTTGTAAACAATTATATGGTTTCAAGAAAATAAAGGAATAAATGAAGTGTATATTAGGATGCTTTTTCAAACCAGTCAGCCAGAAGTTACAATGGCAGAGACACTTAGCAACAGGAGGAACAGTAAGCAACCTCAAATCTGAGTGCCAAACTAAGAAAAAAGCTTAGTAAATAAAATCAATGAAGTTAAGCTGCAATGAGCCTGTTTAGTATTTAAATGGGTGACCACATGGGAACAACAGGTATTGTTATCAAGCAGCCTAAGGCCGATGTCCCAGACTAAGTAATAACAATTAGTAAATAACAATATACTTCACTGATAGTGGTTTAGTGATTGGCATGCTGGTTTTCCAAATTGATTTTGGCACCTAGCCGTGATATATCTTTCTGCTTCTAATTTAATTAAGCACTTGGGAGTAGCTGATAAGATATCTCTTTCTCTTGGATTTTCTTACACTAGCTGGGAATCAAAGACTCGTTCAAGACAATTTGGAGATGGTGTTCAAGACAAAAGAAGCAAAGAAGAAGAACAACAACTCAGGATACAAAGCCTTCTCGTCAAAATGTCATGGGCTTGCAAGCCAGTGTAAGGCCCGTTACCCAGGCATTTTACAGATCTTGAAGAAGGTCTGTCGCAGACTTAAAAAGAGGCTGATAGAATGGGTGGGGATATTCTTGATAAATAAATTTGGCTTTTGTTTCATTTGACTACCTTTTTTCTTTGTTTTGGTTGGTATATATATATATATATATATATATATATATATATATATATAATATATATAGTATCAAATTCCTTTCTGTTGCAGTTATAAATCTAACTAAGGAATTACATTAACTTAGTTAAGTATAGGGTAGGGTCCTGATGAAATCATTTGGATTGAAACCATGGTAGAACCGTAAATCTTTTCTTCTACAACTATTACTAATATATATACTAGCAAAATAAAAAAACGACCTCCGACATTGCTTGAAGAGGAGGAAGTTAAAAATTAAATGTCGGATAGTTTGAACCATAAATCATGAAATCATCAAATTTATTAAAGGAGTAAAAAAAAACAAAAAAAACAATTTGAAACTGAAACTAAGTTCTATTAACTTTGAATATCTATTAAAATAAAACAAACTATCTATAAATATATGATACTGGGGATGTATCTATAAAAACTTGTTTAAAAAAACAATAAGGACTGTCTAATGTTGCATGCTCAAATTTTGAGTGTATTTATTCTATGATGATATACCCAATAGACTAATGGAATGCGCCGACGGTTACTATAAGTAACAGGGACAATTATGGCTTGAAGAGTAAGCCGATGCGAGTCAGCTCATAACTCTATTGTCGGACGTAATTCCCACTTCTCTGTACTGTAATTGTCTACTCTTTTGTTAACACATATTCCTACATTTGTTACCCGTCGTTTTGTTCTTATTTGACCCCTTAAAACCCCACAACACTATGTTATGACGATTTTGGGCAATGTGACGTAATTTTTGTTACAGACAAAAACCGGAAGCGAATCTCCATTATTAATAGATATGAGAGAAAGAGACAGAAGCGAAGTCCTAATCCCATCTGATAGTGTTTTTTTTTTAATTCCTTTCTTGACAAATGCTCTAGGAAAAGGCATGAATCCGACTCTTTTGGTAGGGTAATCAGTAGAGAACAAAAACTTTAAATTCAACCCATCTCCTGCCAAAACCAAACACATCATGGGCCAGCATGCCAGTATAAGGCACATTACCCCCTGGTGTTTTATATACCTTGGGGGAAGGTCTGACTTCTGCAATGGATTTGAGAAGCAGGCTGATAGAATGGGATGGGTTTAATTCTTCATATATAAAATCCTACTTTATATATATATATATATATATATATATATATATATATATATAAAGTGTATGTAAGATAAAAAGAATTTAAAAAAAAAAAAATTTTTTTTAAATAAAATTTTTTTCTGAGAATATAATACATTTTGCGGACCTTCTTTTTTATAAATATTAAATTTTCTCCCGTTGGAACCAGAACAACATTTTATATATATATATATATATATATATATATATATATATATATATATATATATATATATATATATATATATATATATATATATGTATGTAGAATGTAGAATGTTTTTGTAGAAAAAAACAACAAGATTTTAAAGTTTTGCTGACAGAAATCTGTTTCAACCATATGCGGTCTTTATCAAAGCTACATATATGTATAATATATATATATATTATATATATATATATATATATATATTATATATAATATATATATAAATGTAAGGTAATCCAAATGACTAGTTGTAAGGGATGATTCTATTTGGGATCTTCAAAATCTCACTGTATAACCATACTACTCTTGTAAGTGCACACATATACTCATACATAGGAAGCGCGTGGTGTAATGGTTAAAGTCATGGGAAATGGACTCGTCAACACGGGTTCAAATCCTGGACGTGGTAATTGCATTTCATTTAGCGCTAATACCCTTGGGAAAGGTATGAATTCTACTCTCCCCCCAGCTATGGGTAAATAGTAGGGCAGACTGGGCTCTTTAACCTTGGTTAGGCAACCGGTCTAGGAGAAAGAAAACTCTGAATTCAAACCTGATAAACTCCGCTTAAGAAATTGACCTTGTGTCGCATCCTGCTCGTGCGGAGGGGTTGGTAAATATATATACTCATACAAGGATTTTTATAAACCCCTAAAAGAGCTCAATGTACAATAACCAATAAATTAAACTATATACAGGGCAATATTTAACTTTCAAAGAGAGAAAAACTTAAACTGTCAACCCGTTATATTTTTATTTTAACCAGAAACTAAACATTTTTTTTTGAGTTCTAGCCTTATCAGACGGTTTTTACAAAAACAAAAAACAAAAAACAAAAAAAAATTGGCGGGGGGGGATTTCTGGTTGAAATAAAAAATTATAACGGGATGACGGTTTGTTAAGTTTTTCTTTCTTTGAATTCTTTTCTAATTCTATTTTCAGAAATGCCATGATGTTATTCTCGAGCGACCTTAATATTTTGTTGACATGACAAGAGACGATCGGCAGATGCCATCACGAGGATGTAAAGGCTTTAAAGTCTGATATGAGCAAATAGAATCGAGTGGACAGACTTAAGTCACTAAAATCAGGAGAGACTGAACACGCAAACTACCAATACGTGACAGCAAAATAAATTCAACTTTATCTTCTTTTGAAGAAGAAAAAATAAATAAAAAAACCTATGACTCCATTGCATTCCTGCTATAACAGACCATCTATACATATATAAAGGACAGTTGGTGTGTATGTATGTCCAGAGGAAACTACGAAAAATAAAACAATTAACAACAAATTAAATATAGGTACAGTACACATTCACTATCACCAGATCTTGCTTTTTGAGCAAAAATAATAAAGATTTGATTTATATTCGTGAAGATGATTAACAATTAAATTTAAATAACAGCATGGAATTTTTGGGTTTTTTTTTTTTTTTTTGCATTTATATTGTAAGTACTATTTTTTCTTTCTTTGTTCCTTGGAGGGAGAGGAGAGGGAGAGAGAGGGAGGGGAGAAGAGAGAGGGAGGGAGAGGGAGAGGGAGAGAGGGAGGGAGAGAGAGAGGGAGGGAGGGAGAGAGGGAGGAAGAGAGAGATGAGGAGGGGAGAGAGGAAGGAGAGAGAGGAGGGAGATGAGTGATGAGAGAGAGGGTGAGAGGAGGAGAGAGAGGGTGAGAGAGAGGAGAGGGTGAAGGAGGAGAGAGAGGGGAGAGAGTGTGAGAGGGAGAGAGAGGGGGAAGAGGGAGGAAGAGAGAGGGAAATAGAGAGAGAGGGGGAGAGAGAGAGAGAGAGAATGGGGGACACAACGTGTCATCTTTTGTTTATACATACATATATATAATGTGTGGTATGGTGTGTGTGTGTGGTGTGTTGTGTGGAATGTTTACATCGGTTTTTTTTTTTTTTTTCTCAATTTTTCGCATGCAGTGATTGTTTAGCCGTTATTATACAACCGTTATAATCAAAAAGTAAGTTACATATTAAATTTAATATATATATATATATATATATTATATAGATAGTGAATGTTAAACGAGACTTTTTTGAAAAAAAACAATGATGTTTTTCAAAAAAATTGTTTTTAAATTCATACTCTCTGAATTAAACTTCCATTTACTTATATATATAATTATATATGAGTAAGAAAGGTGGAATGAAACTCAACAATGCTGTTAAAGAAGAAAATATTTTAATAATCAATCATAGCTGATATTGATCAACTATTTTCGATTTTACAAAAATCATCATCAGAGTTCATTCCCCCCGGTAGTTGTTTTGGGTCGGAGAGGAAAGTCAAATAGTTACAACAAAAAAACCTTAATACTGCAAAAAACGAAAAGACGTTACAATATTCACCAACGGGGATTGTTGCCAACATCTAAAAATTTGCTCAATTGTTGGTTGAACAAGATATACATATGAGACTATGACGCCGACATATATTATGTTTTCTTCTTTACAGCATGTGTGATGTTTTCATTGCCACCTTTTCTTACTCATTCATTTGTCGGATTTCATTTCCTTTCTTTTACTTATATATTATATGTCGGGTAAACCCCACTGTAAACTCATTTTTTTTATTTTTTTTTTATCTTCATCTTTTCTATTTGCATCCTCTAATTTCATGTTATTCCGGATTATTTCTTTTTGTTCTTCTTTAAGTTCATTTTCATCATTCACCATATTAGCTTTCTTGTCGTAGAAGTAATTTTGTCTTTGACCAAAATGATGTGCGTTTGCCCAGTCTGCTTTTCATTTCCTGTCTCTGAATTTGGAAGCGATCATTTCCATTAATTTTAAACTAGCAAAATTATGCACCCTCGGGTGCAAGTATTTGAATTTAATGTGAATGAAATATGTTAAATTTGAAATACTTTTGAACTAAATAAAATCCAGATAATGATTTGAAAACAGAGGGGGTAATAATCGAAGAAGTTAGAACAATACTTTTGAACTAAAGTCTTCCAATCATTTTTTCATCACTCGCCATCCTTTTTATTGCTGAATTTTCCTAATTTACTATTTAGTTAATTAGGAAGTAAAGAATAAAATACTCCTTTTGGTTATTTCTTTATATTAAAAGGATTTCTTTTTAAAGATTTATCCGCAGAGTTTTTTGCTCATATTCTTAAGAAAAAAACAAACAATTAGAAAATCAATAAACAAGCGCAATATTTAATAAAATTAACTTTTTATATCAATATGCAAATTAGCTTTCCTGTTCAGCTGTAACCCGCTACTTTTTGTTGCATATATAAACAATTTGCATGTTATTAGAAATGTAGATATAGTCAAAGTATTAAATAAGGTATAACAATTTATCAATAACTGAGGTTTAAATAAAAAATAAATTCATGGTGAATGTAGTCATAAATAAGGGAATTGTGACTTGAGTAGTGATTTAGTTTCGGCTTCAGACAGACAAACACACAATCTCCATTATAATAAGATATAAAACTCACTTGATATGAGAGAGGGAAGCAGTGTTTTATCTGCATTTACCTACATGGTTTGGTTTGTTTTGTTTTACGGCATATCAAACCTCAGGTGGGTCATGTTAAATGCTGACAAAGTTGTGAAAATAAATTCATTTTATGCATATATATAATTTTGTTTATAGAACTTCATAAAATGAAGGATATCTCCGAGATGTAATAGTTAACTCACTGGACCTGCTAAATCCAGTAAGCGAATAAGATCTCGGTCAGACTATACGTTCACTTTTGGATCTAATGCCCTGGTGTCTACCCAAAAGCTCCCATCTATGCTTAAATAGTTTTGGTTTTGTTTGTTTAGGTTTGTTTTGTTTTACGGCATATCAACCTCGGTGGGTCATTTAATGCCGATAAAGTTTTGAAATAAAGTAATCATTAACGGATACTCAATTTTGTTTATAAACTCATGTTTTTATTCAACCATAGATGGGACCCTAACAGGTACTTACCACTCCGGGTCAGAGAGGACCAGGGAGCAATGGTGATGAAGGGATGCTCCACATTTCCCAACCTCCAGAACCAGAACCTCAGATAAAGTTTAACATTATTCCCAGGACATGTAGACCCTCAGTCACCCCTTCTAGCACCCATATGATAAGAAGGATTGGGGGTTGCCATGAGGGCAATAGAGTTGGGCAATCATATAGGTGCTAGGGCTTGCGGACAGGCGATTGATTCGAGGGGTCTCTCCGACCGCCCGTCTAGCCCAAGAAAGGCCTAAAGTGGAATATGCAAGTCATGGACTGCTCAGCAGCCACCTGGGTTTTATCCTTAAGCATCACGGGTCGCCATCCCACGAACAACAGGTGGCCCCATTGAGGGAGTCTTACCCCTCTGCCTCAAGGTATAACTCAATTATTAAACAAAATTAATAAATAACAAGCTGAAAGCACTGGCTCTCATCACGCAAGGAAGAAGTAGAAATATCAAAGAATATAGGTGGATTTTAAGCCATTCGTTCTCAAAAAAATATTTAAAAAAAGAAATTACAGTTATTCGCCCATTTCATTCATAACATAAAGAAGGAGAAGGGAGGAGAAAGGAGAAAGAGAAAGAAAGAGGGAAAAAAAAAAAGAAAAAGAAAGTATCATCACGCAAAAAAAAATCAAGCATGTTCATTTCTGATTTTCGTCTCTGAAGAAAAGTTTCTTTGAAATTGATAAGACAAAAATGACATCTTTTTGTTTTTATTTATTATATGCATTGTAATTTCCTTCAAATTATTAATATATTATAACATACTTAACAATGCTTCAAGCAAATTACCAATTACTTTCACTACACAAACAAATACTTCAATCATAGTAATTCAATGATTAGCATATGAAGATAATTTAAAGTTCCAATTACCATCGAACTGGGAAGACAAGCGCAAACAACGATTGTAACTTTAAATACAAACCCGAATGTCACAAAGTCTACTGCAGAATGACAGGACTATATATATAGACTCCACATGTCATTCAATCAAGCAGCCAATCAGAACTCGAAGGATGGAATGACCCAAATCACCCAAATTCATGAATGGGTCATTCTTGATTTCTATATATACCAACTGTCTTGGAACACTGCTTGAGTGGTACTTAGTTAGCTGCTGTTATTTAGGGAAAATTTTAAGTAGGATAAAGCCATAGAGCGAAAGTGGTATTTTGGTGCAAGTAGGCTGTGCAAGGAGAGAATGCCAGGGTCTATTTTTGAATGGATCGGTCGGCGAGTGAACCTAGCTAAATAGATCCATGTAGTGGTATGACCAGCTTTTGTACCCTCCCGACAAACTAAACCTTCCAGCTTATATGCCGGTCGTGATGTCACACTCATGTATTCACTTCATATTTTTTTAATAAAGAATTTGGAGTGAGTACATGAGTGTGCTCACTCAAATATAAGTTGTACTTAGCTAGTTGTCTCTTATTCAAACCAACAGTAGACTTACTGACTTCAATAGCTTACAAGTTTTTCAAATTGATTTAGGCACCTAGCCGTGATATATCTTTCTGCTCATAATTTAATTAAGCACTGGGGAGTGGTTGATAAGACATTGCTTTGGAAATTACCCTGTCCTGGATCTTCTCACATCGCAGAGAATGTACGATGCATCCTAGACAATTTCGGAGATGGTGAAGACGACAAACGAAAGCAATGATTACCCCAACACAAGTATGGGTTTACTTAACTCTCCTCTGCCTTGTTATCTTTTTTGTAACATATTTAGGAATAAGGTGTGTTGAAGTTAAGCAGAGATGTGCTCAGTCAGTAATTTAGATGGGTGACTGATTAGTAAAGGCAGGTATTGTAGAAGGCTGAGGTGAGATTTTGAGGAAATTTTTGTGTTTCACTTCACAGAAAGGAGAGAGAGGAGGGTAAGAGAGAGGAGAGGGAGAGAGAGAGAGAAGAAGAGAGGAGATGAGACAAGAGAGAAGAGAGAGAAGAGAAAGAGAGAAAGTTAAAAAGGAGAAGAGAGAGAGGTAAAGAGGAAAGTCAGAGACGAAGAGAGATAGAAAGTAGAGAGAGAGAAAAGAGAGAGTAGAGAAAGAGAGAGGAGTGAGAAAGAGAGAGAGAGATAGAGAAGAGAGAGACAGAAGAGAGAAGATGAGAAAGGAGAGGAGACAAAGAGATGAAGAGGGGAGAAAGGAGAGGAGAGAGAGAGAAGAAAAGAGATGAGAAGTGAGAGGGAGGAGAGTAGAGAAAGAAGGGGGGAGAGAGAGAGTGAGAAAGGAGAGGGGAGAGAGGGAGAAGGAGAGGAAAGAGGAGAGGCGAGAAAGGAAGAGAGAGAGAGAGAGAGGAGAGAGAGAAGGGAAGAGAGGAGAGAGAAGAAGGAGAGAGAGAGAAAGGAAGAGAAGAAGAGAGAGAGAAGAGAGAAGGAGAGAGAGAAAAGGAAAGAGAGAAGAGAGAGAGAAAAGAAAGAAAAGGGGAAGGGGTTAGTAAGGGGAGGAGGAAGAAGAAAGAAAAGACAATGTTACAGAGTCTATATCTATCTTCTATCCTCAGTCTATCTCATTATCTATTATTTCTATCTATCTATCCACCTGTTCATATCTACCGTTTTCGTATATATAATCTTTATATTCCAGTGTTCAATAACAAAACCACAACAAAAAAAAAATAAAAAAAAACAATAAAAAAACTAAAAAAAGACTAGAAAGGATGTTCACAGAGAAAGTCTAATAGTTTTTGTTTTTTTTTCCCACCACTCTGCCTACAAGAACGGCTTTTTTGTATTTGTTTTGGTTTTTGTTGCATAAATTAAATCAATACGAATAGTCACAGTAATTAAACAAAATTGCCGTATAAATCAACTAAAAACAGGAAGAACGTTTTTTTTTTTTTTTAAAAATCAAAAACAAACAAAAAAAAATCCCCAAAGAGGCTTTGTGTTTTGATTTTCTGTCNAAAGAGTAGAGATTTCCTATGATGATATACCCTATAGACTAATGGAATGCGCCGACGGTTACTATAAGTAACAGGGACAATTATGGCTTGGAGAGTAAGCAATGTGAGTCAGCTCATAAACTCTATTTGTCGGAAGTAATTCCCACTTCTCTGTAACTGTAATTGTCTACTCTTTTGTTAATACATATTCCTACATTTGTTACCCGTCGTTTTGTTCTTATTTGACCCCTTAAAACCCCACAACACTATGTTATGACGATTTCGGGTAATGTGACGTAAGCAGTGACGTAATTTTTGTTACAGACAAAAACCAGAAGCGAATCTCCATTATTAATAGATTATTATTATTATTATTATTATTATTATTGAATCTCCATTAGAGAGAGAGAGAGAGAGAGAGAGAGAGAGAGAAGAGAGAGAGAGAGAAGTCCTAATCCCATCTGATAGTGCTTTTTTTTAATTCATTTCTTGACTAATGCTCTAGGAAAAGGCATGAATCCAACTCTTTTGGTAGGGTAATCAGTAGAGAACAAAAACTTTAAATTCAACCCATCTCCTGCCAAAACGAAACACATCATGGGCCAGCATGCCAGTATAAGGCAAATTACCCCCTGGTATTTTATATACCTTGAGGGAAGGTCTGACTTCTGCAATGGATTTGAGAAGCAGGCTGATAGAATGGGATGGGTTTAATTCTTCATATATAAAATCCTACTTATATATATATATATAAAAGTGTATGTAAGATGAAAAGAATTTAAAAAAAAAAAATTTTTTTAAATAAAATTTTTTTCTGAGAATATAATACATTTTGCGGACCTTCTTTTTTATAAAATATTAAATTTTCTCCCGTTGGAACCAGAACAACATTTTATATATATATATATATATATATATATATATATATATATATGAATGTAGAATGTTTTGTAGAAAAAACAACAAGATGTTTAAAGTTTTGCTGACAGAAATCTGTTTCAACCATATGCGGTCTTTATCAAAGCAACATATACATACGTATATATATATATATATATATATATAATTATTATATATATAAAATGTAAGGTAATCCAAATGACTGGTTGTAAGGGATGATTCTATTTGGGATCTTCAAAATCTCACTGTATAACCATACTACTTCTTGTAAGTGCACACATATACTCATACATAGGAAGCGCGTGTGTAATGGTTAAAGTCATGGGAAATGGACTCGTCAACACGGGTTCAAATCCTGGACGTGGTAATTGCATTTCATTTAGCGCTAATACCTTGGGAAAGGTATGAATTCTACTCTCCCCAGCTATGGGTAAATAGTAGGGCAGACTGGGCTCTTTAACCTTGGTTAAGGCAACCGGTCTAGGAGAAGGAAAACTCTGAATTCAAACCTGATAAACTCCGCTTAAGAAATTGACCTTGTGTCGCATCCTGCTCGTGCGGAGGGGTTGGTAAATATATATACTCATACAAGGATTTTTATAAACCCCTAAAAGAGCTCAATGTATAATAACCAATAAATTAAACTATATACAGGGCAATATTTAACTTTCAAAGAGAGAAAAACTTAAACTGTCAACCCGTTATATTTTTATTTTAACCAGAAACTAAACATTTTTTTTTGAGTTCTAGCCTTATCAGACGGTTTTTACAAAAACAAAAAACAAAAAAAAAATTGGGGGGGGGATTTCTGTTTGAAATAAAAAATTATAACGGGATGACGGTTTGTTAAGTTTTTCTTTCTTTGAATTCTTTTCTAATTCTATTTTCAGAAATGCCATGATGTTATTCTCGAGCGACCTTAATATTTTGTTGACATGACAAGAGACGATCGGCAGATGCCATCACGAGGATGTAAAGGCTTTAAAGTCTGATATGAGCAAATAGAATCGAGTGGACAGACTTAAGTCACTAAAATCAGGAGAGACTGAACACGCAAACTACCAATACGTGACAGCAAAATAAATTCAACTTTATCTTCTTTTGAAGAAGAAAAAATAAATAAAAAAACCTATGACTCCATTGCATTTCTGCTATAACAGACCATCTATACATATATAAAGGACAGTTGGTGTGTATGTATGTCCAGAAACTACGAAAAATAAAACAACAAATTAAATATAGGTACACATTCACTATCAGCAGATCTTGCTTTTTGAGCAAAAATAATAAAGATTTGATTTATATTCGTGAAGATGATTAACAAATTAAATTTAAACAACAGCATGGAATTTTGGGGGTTTTTTTTTTGCATTTAATATTGTAAGTACTATTTTTTCTTTCTTTGTTCCTTAGAGGGAGAAGAGAGAGGAGAGGGGGAGAAAAAGAGGTAGAGAGAGGGAGGGAGAGAGAGAGAGTGAGAGGGAGAGAGAGGGAGATAGAGAGGAAGGGAGAGAGAAGGGAGATGGAGTGAGGGAGAGAGAGAGGGAGAGAGGAGGAGGGAGAGAGGGAGAGAGGAGGGAGGGAGAGAGGGAGAGAGGGAGGGAGAGAGAGGGAGGGAGAGGGGGAGAGGGGAAGGAGAGAGAGAGGAGAAAATGGGGGACACACGTGCCATGGTTTGTCTAATACATACATTATATATTATATAATATATATAATTATATATATATATATTGTGTGTGTGTGTGTGTGTGTGTGTGTATGGAATGTTACATCGTTTTTTTTCTTCTCAATTTTCACACGCAAGTTATAAACAAAAAGTAAGTTAGAAAAACACATATATGTACATATTCATATTCTACCAAAATATTAATTATATTATTATTATATTTTAATATTATTATATTTTTTAATTCTTCATCTAATAAATATATTCCAAGCCTTGCCCATACATACATACATGGGAGTGTAAGTAAATAAGATGGAAATAAATCTGACATATGTTAAGAAGATAAATGGAAAATCAGAAATATATTTGTATGGATGAAATTTATTATATGCTGAACATCTATGTTTTGTGGCGGGGTTCACATTTTAAAGGTTCCGTTTGTTTTAAAAGTTCAGATCTTTCAAAATTTAAACGCCTTGTTTTGTCCATTGGATAGGTGTATGTTCTAGAAGTTGTATATGATTAACTACACTGGGTTACAAGTTTTCAAGGTCGAATATATAATAGCTGATATCAACAATACTGTAAAGTCTACTAGTTCCCAATTTCTCTATTTCGTGTTATATTAAGGAATACTAGGTATGCTCTCCTGGCTGGGATAAGGGGATCCATCTGAATATCAAACTCCCTGAGAATATTGGGCTATTCATTCTTAAAAACGAATTCTGCTTTGTTAGTGAGTTCGATTATCACTGGACACCCATACTTCTAGCCTTGTACCATATCTTAGCTAAGTTTAGGGAATAACTATACCATTGTCTTGTATGGATAATATTTAGTTTTTCTTTTGTATAATTCTCAGTGGATCACCATTTCAACTTAGTCCTGTCTAGCCTTGTATTCTCATTGTGCTAGCTAGCTGTATTTGCTTATTACATTCTTGATCGTCCCATCTCCGTCTCCACACATCCTAAATTTGCTGTTATGTTATGTTGTTATTTTTATTTTTAGTTAACATAAGGTGTAGGTTTCTGGCTGGGATTAGGTGATCCCAAAAATATATATATATATATATATATATGTTTTTATCTTCATCTTTCTATTTGCATCCTCTAATTTTCATGTTTATTCGGATTATTTCTTTTGTTCTTCTTTAAGTTCATTTCATCATTTCACTTTCTTGTCGTAGAAGTAAATTTGTCTTTGACCAAAATGATGTGCTTTTAACAGAGTCTGCCTTTTCATTTCCTGTCTCTGATTGGAAGCGATCATTTCAATTTATTTTAATATAAAACTCACTTGATATGGGAGAGGGAAGCAGTGTTTATCTGCATTTACCTACATGGTTTGGTTTGTTTTGTTTTACGGCATATCAACCTCGGTGGGTCATTTAATGCCGATAAAGTTTTGAAATAAAGTAATCATTAAACGGATACTCAATTTTGTTTATAAACTCATGTTTTTTATTCAACCCATAGATGGGACCCTAACAGGTACTACCACTCCGGGTCAGAGAGGACCAGGGAGCAATGGTGATGAAGGGATGCTCCACATTCCCCAAACCTCCAGAACCAGAACCTCAGATAAAGTTTAACATTATTCCCAGGACATGTAGACCCTCAGTCACCGCCTTCTAGCACCCATATGATAAGAAGGATTGGGGGTTGCCATGAGGGCAATAGAGTTGGGGCAATCATATAGGTGCTAGGGCTTGGCATGACAGGTGATTGATCGGAGGGAGTCTCTCCGACCGCCCGTCTAGCCCAAGAAAGGCCTAAAGTGGAATATTGCAAGTCATGGACTGCTCAGCAGCCACCTGGGTTTTATCCTTAAGCATCACGGGTCGCCATCCACGAACAACAGGTGGCCCCATTGAGGGAGTCTTACCCCTCTGCTCAAGGTATAACTCAATTATTAAACAAAAATTAATAAATAACAAGCTGAAAGCACTGGCTCTCATCACGCAAGGAAGAAGGTAGAAATATCAAAGAATATAGGTAGGATTTTAAGCATTCGTTCTCAAAAAAATATTTAAAAAAAGAAATTACAGTTATTCGCCCATTTCATTCATAACATAAAGAAGGAGGAAGGGAGGAGAAAGGAGAAAAAGAAGAAGAGGGAAAAAAAAAGAAAAAAAAAGAAAGTATCATCACGCAAAAAAAAACTCAAGCATGTTCATTTCTGATTTTCGTCTCTGAAGATAAAGTTTCTTTGAAATTGATAAGACAAAAATGACATCTTTTTGTTTTTATTTATTATATGCATTGTAATTTCCTTCAAATTATTAATATATTATAACATACTTAACAATGCTTCAAGCAAATTACCAATTACTTTCACTACACAAACAATATACTTCAATCATAGTAATTCAATGATTAGCATATGAAGAATAATTAAAGTTCCAATTACCATCGAACTGGGAAGACAAGGCAACAAACGATTGTAACTTAAATACAAACCCGAATGTCACAAAGTCTACTGCAGAATGACAGGATATATATAAGACTCCACAATGTCATTCAAATCAAGCAGCCAATCAGAACTCAAGGAATGGAATGACCCAAATCACCCAAATTCATGAATGGGTCATTCTTGATTTCTATATATACCAACTGTCTTGGACACTGCTTGAGTGGTACTTAGTTAGCTGCTGTTATTTAGGGAAAATTTTAAGTAGGATAAAGCCATAGAGCGAAAGTGGTATTTTGGTGCAAGTAGGCTGTGCAAGGAGAGAATGCCAGGTCTATTTTTGAATGGATCGGTCGGCGAGTGAACCTAGCTAAATAGATCCATGTAGTGGTATGACCAGCTTTGTTACCCTCCCCGACAAACTAAACCTTCCAGCTTATATGCCGAGTCGTGATGTCACACTCATGTATTCACTTCATATTTTTTTAATAAAGAATTTGGAGTGAGTACATGAGTGTGCTCACTTCAAATATAAGTTGTACTTAGCTAGTTGCTCTTATTCAAACCAACAGTAGACTTACTGACTTCAATAGCTTACAAGTTTTTCAAATTGATTTTAGCACCTAGCCGTGATATATCTTTCTGCTCATAATTTAATTAAGCACTGGGGAGTGGTTGATAAGACATTGCTTTGGAAATTACCCTGTCCTGGATCTTCTCACATCGGCAGAGAATGTACGATGCATCCTAGACAATTTCGGAGATGGTGAAGACGACAAACGAAAGCAATGATTACCCACAACAAGTATGGGTTTACTTAACTCTCCTCTGCCTTGTTATCTTTTTGTGAACATATTTAGGAATAAGGTGTTGTTGAAGTTAAGCAGAGATGTGCTCAGTCAGTATTTAGATGGGTGACTGATTAGTAAAGGCAGGTATTGTAAGAAGGCTGAGGTGAGATTTTGGAGGAAATTTTTGTGTTTCACTTCACAAGAAAGGAGAGAGAGAGGGAGGGTAAGAGAGAGGGAGAGAAGAAAGAGAGAGAGAGAGAGAGAGAGAAGAAAGAGACAGAGACAAAGAGAAAGAATAAAAGAGAGAGACAAAGAGATGGAATAAAGGAAGAGAGAGATGAATAAAGGAAGAGAGGAGAGAGAGAAGAAAAGAGATATATTGAGAGAGAGAAAAAAGGAGATAGAAGAGAAAAAGAAAAAGAGAGAAGAAAAGAGAGAGTAAAAAGGAGAAAAGAGAGAGAGAGTGGAGAGAAGAAAGAAGAGACAGAGACAGAGAAATAAAATAAAAGAGAGAGACAAAGAGATAGAATAAAGGAGAGAAGAGAAGAAAAGAGAGAGAAAAAGAGATAGAATAAAGGAGAGAGAGAGAATAAAGGAGAGAGAGAAAAGAAAAGAGAGAGAGTGAGAGAGAAGAAAGAGAGTAAAAAAGGAGAAGAGAGAGAGAGAGTGAGAGAGAAGAAAGAAGAGACAGAGACAGAGAGAAAGAATAAAAGAGAGAGACAAAGAGATATAATAAAGGAGAGAGAGAGAGAGAAGAAAAGAGATATATTGAGAGAGAAGAAAAGGAGAGAGAGAGAAGAAAGGAGAGAGGAGAGAAGAAAGGAGTGGGAGAGAAGAAAGGAGTGGAGAGAGAGGAGAGAGAGAGAAGAAAAGGAGAGAGAGAGAGAGAGAGAAGAGAGAAAGGAGAGAGAGAAGAGAAGAGAGAAAAGAGGAAGGAAAGAAAGAAGAGAGAGAAGAGAGAAAGGAGGGAAGGAAAGAAAGAAGAGAAGGAAGGAAAGAAAGAAGGGAATAATAAAGGGGTTAGGAAGGGGGAGGAGAAGAAGAAAGAAAAAGAACAATTACAGATATGTCTATCTATCTATCTCAGTCTATTCATATCTATCTTTCTGTCTATCCCAATCAGTTCATATCTATCTATTTATCTGTTAATTCATATCTATCTATCTATCCCAATCTGTTCATATCTATCCGTTTTCGTATATATATCTTTATATCCATGTTCAATAACAAAAACCACAAAAAAAAAAACAATAAAAAAAACAATAAAAAAACTAAAAAAAGACTAGAAAGGATGTTCACAGAGAAAGTCTAATAGTTTTTGTTTTTTTCCCACCACATCTGCCTACAAGAACGGCTTTTGTAATTTGTTTGGTTTTTGTTGCATAAATTAAATCAATACGAATTAGTCACAGTAATTAAACAAAATTGCCGTATAAATCAACTAAAAACAGGAAGAACGTTTTTTTTATTCTTTTTTAAAAATCAAACAAACAAACAAAAAAAATCCCCAAAGAGGCTTTGTGTTTTGATTTTCAATTACCTGAAACATTTAATAGATTCCAGTTGACCTGACTAAAAATTCTTCAATACATTAGACCCAAAATTCTCTTTGATCCTCAAAAGCTGTTAATATTCGACAATTTTCTCCTGGGATTAATGTGTGACATGTGCTCTATAATCCGATAGACATATATGCACAAGCACAGCCCAAAGGCAACCCTGGTGGTCTCCCCTTGATGAGTATAAAGTAAGCACCAGACTACTCTTGCTTTCCTTTTTGGTGTAATGGCAGCGGATTGGAATTCCAAGTTATAGCCGTGTCAGTGCTACTGTATAGCTGCACCACTTGGAGTCGCACAAAACATGTTCTCCCTTGTTTAGTGCTAGTGAAAAGAGTATAGACTTCCTCACTGCACGGCTGATAATAACAATAGACACTCCTCCTCAGATGCAAAAACAATCTCACTGGTCTAGTGTTAGTGAAAAGAGTATAGACTTCCTCACTGTATGGCTGATAATAACAATAGACACTCCTCCTCAGATGCAAAAACAATCTCCCTTGTTTAGTGCTAGTGAAAAGAGTATAGACTTCCTCACTGCACGGCTGATAATAACAATAGACACTCCTCCTCAGATGCAAAAACAATCTCACTGGTCTAGTGTTAGTGAAAAGAGTATAGACTTCCTCACTGTACAGCTGGTAATAATAATAGACACTCCTCCTCAGATGCAAAAACAATCTCCCTTGTTTAGTACTAGTGAAAAGAGTATAGACTTCCTCGCTGTACAGCTGATAATAACAATAGACACTCCTCAGATTCAAAAACAATCTGGTTGGTCTAGTGCTAGTGAAAAGAGTATAGACTTCCTCACTGCACGACTGATAATAACAATAGACACTCCTCAGATGCAAAAACAATCTCCCTTATTTAGTGCTAGTGAAAGAGTATAGACTTCCTCGCTGTACAGCTGATAATAACAATAGACACTCCTCAGATTCAAAAACAATCTGGTTGGTCTAGTGCTAGTGAAAAGAGTATAGACTTCCTCACTGCACGACTGATAATAACAATAGACACTCCTCAGATGCAAAAACAATCTCCCTTATTTAGTGCTAGTGAAAAGAGTATAGACTTCCTCGCAGTAAAGCTGATAATAACAATAGACACTCCTCAGATGCAAAAACAATCTGGCTGGTCTAGTGCTAGTGAAAAGAGTACAGACTTCCTCACTGTACAGCTGATACTAACAATAGTAAAGCTGTCATCCCTAATTTTTCCAGGAAATGGTGACATGAAAGCAAGACCTTTAAAATCGTTATGAAATTTCTCATTCATTTAAACTGAACAAGTCCACGTCTAATTAATAATTGTCCCCCCTTGAATTGAAGAACGTGCCCCCCACCCTCCCAAAAATACAACCACCGTCCAATCTCCCGCATCGTCTTTGGCCGTTGAGGGTTATTAAAGCATCACTAACGGCCAAACCAGCTTAAAACCGATTCCTCGGAGCATGTCTTTTTGATTATGACCACCTGTGAGGCGTGTTTTTCATCCGCTGACAATTCTCCACCGACAAGATTGAATTTAGAGCTTCCCCCACTCCAACCCCGCCTGAACCTTTGTCCTTGCGCATGTCCAATCGAGCATTGATTTGTCAGTCGCTCAAAATCCAGGGTGTGAATTGAAATCAGGTTTTCCTAGCCTAGGGCTCTTGTCAAAATGAAACCCCGGCCACTGGTCACTGTATTTGCAGGTCTATTGATAAGCTGGGGTCGGGATGGGCAGTGGGGTGGGGGAGGAGAGGCTAGCGGAGTACTGGTAGAGAGGTGGATGAGAGTATGTTCAAGAAAGATGCTTACACGAGAAATTTTGCAAGACTCCTAGAGAGAATTTAACGTTAAGATATGTTTGCTAATTCTAATGACTGTCTTTCTCTGAATGTTTGAGATGAGCCTTGATGAATAGTATTATCTGCATTATTCGGACTATTGTCCTCATCTTCATTGTTACCTGTACAACGTTTCGGCCGATATGCCCTCCGGCCTTCTTCAGGTATTTCTCATCTTTCTTTTTACACCTCCTGCTGCCAATGTTGTACCAAACGCTGCTAAAAACACCTGAAGAAGACCGGAGGCATATCAGGCGAAATGTTGTGTATGTAACAATAAAGATGAGGACAACAGTCCGAAAAATCTAAATAAGTCTTAATCGGTTTAATCGAACTTAACGGACCTAAATTCAATCATCGCATGTCACCCCGCCGAAAGAAAAAAAATGCCAAAAATCAGGGAATTAACCGAATTTAATGAAATTTTCAGTGTTGATATATTAATGAATAAAAGATATAATGCACCAGTTATTTTATTTAAAAAGTTTTACATTTTTTCAGGTCAGTTAACTTTGAACCACGTATCTCTCAGAATATGTGTTACGCCTCAATACTAGAAGCGGCTGCCCAGGAACGCCTGGCTAGAGGAGGGAAACCCTGATATATTCATTTGTTTACTTTTGAGATTTACAAATGCTGGATCTTTTTAAGTCGAATTTCAATGCTATTTCTATGTATATTTTAATTTTTAAATATCTTCAAATATAAATCAAATCTTCATAGTTTTTTTATACAAAGAGCAAGAACCAGTGATATTTAATATATATATATATATTTACGTTGTCATTAATGGTTTTGATTTCATGGTTTAATCCGGACATAGATACATACACACCAACTGCCTTTTATATATGTATAGATAAATAGATGGTAAATTACATACAGCTGTGTCTTGCTAAATTTAATCTTCTCTTCAATATCAAACATACAGACCTATCTTTGATATAGTAAAAAACAAAGTCCTATCTTTGATATGGTAACTTACATAGAGCCTTGTCATGGACAAATTACATGATACAGTCTTAAGGATTCTTGCTAAATTTAATCCCAACTTACAGCCCTCTCTTCAATATAGAAACAAACATACAGCCAAATCTTTGATATAGTAACTTACAGCCCTCTCTTCAATATAGTAAGAAATACTCCTTATATTTAATATAGTTACAAACATATAGTCTTGTCTTTGATATGGAGATCATACAACCTTGTATTCAAGGTGGTAAGATACATATAGCCTTATCTTCAATACAGTAACAAACAATAATATATAGCTCTCTATTCAATATAGTAACAAACACACAGACCTATCTTTGATAAGGTAACATACATAGAGCTTTGTCTTGGACAAATTACATGATACAGTCTTAAGGATTCTTGCTAATTTAATCCAAACTTACAACCCTCTCTTCAATATAGTAACATACATAGTTTTGTCTTGGACAAATTACATGATATACAGTCTTAAGGATTCTTGCTAAATTTAATCCAAACTTACAACCCTCTCTTCAATATAGTAACATACATAGAGCTTTGTCTTGGACAAATTACATGATACAGTCTTAAGGATTCTTGCTAAATTTAATCCCAACTTCCAACCCTCTCTTCAATATAGTAACATACATAGAGCTTTGTCTTGGACAAATTACATGATACAGTCTTAAGGATTCTTGCTAAATTTAATCCCAACTTACTGCCCTCTCTTCAATATAGAAACTTACATATAGTAACATATATAGAGCTTTGCCTTGGACAAATTACATGATACAGTCTTAAGGATTCTTAGTAAATTTAATCACAACTTACAGCCCTCTCTTCAATATAGAAACAAACACACAGCCCTATCTTTGATAAGGTAACTTACATAGAGCTTTGTCTTGGACAAATTACATGATACAGTCTTAAGGATTCTTGCTAAATTTAATCCCAACTTTGACTCCAAATTGACAAGTGTATTGCCTTCCTCCTTAGATTTACATCTTAATAAACACATTCGATTCGAATTGTCTTGTGAAATGTCAAACCAATAACAGAATCTATGCAAGAATTCTCTAATTAGGCTAAAGCCAAGTGAAGAACTGCCTACGCCTTTATAATTAAAACACTCTCCACGATCACTGGCCAATCATTGGGCGACAATGACGAGGGGTCGGGTGTGTGAGAGGTGTTCAAGAGAAACACATTCTTTTGCTGTATATCTTATATCTGAACATTTTTTTTTCCCCTTTTTGTTTGCTTCTTCTTCTTCCGTTCATCTTCTTCTTCGTCAAATTTGCTCTGTTGCAATTAAGCTTCTATCAATCAAGAAAACATCAAAGGAGTCCTTTCTTAAAAGTGCGGACAGTCCGATGATGACAGTATTTAATAGTGAGCTTATTACGCTACTCAACCCTTAACCTTTAAGGGATTTTGTATTTTTTTTTTCGTTTTTTTTTTTTTCATTTTATTATTTTTTTTCTTTTTCTGCATGTTTGATGCCACCTCATTAACACTTGTCGGGGTTTTTTTTTTTGTTTTTTTGTTTTTTTGTTTTTTTTGTTGTTGGAGGGGGTGGGGGTAGGGCTTGTTTTCTCTAACAAAAACTTAATTTTTTTCCCTCCTTTTTCAATGGCTCATGTGATATACAGTTCTTTTTTTATTTTTTTTTTATCCCTGTCTTATTTCTTTACTTTCTTGCAATGACAGGCGACACAACTAATTAATGAATCCACAAACACACATTATACACACACATATACATACATACACATATGTACATATACACACACACACACATATATGTATATATACACACACATATATATAGATATATGTATATACATATACACATATATATACACATATACATATACACATATGTATATATATACACACACACATATATATATATACACACACACATATATATATATATACACACACATATATATACATATGTATATATACACAGACACACATATATATACATATGTATATATACACAGACACACATATATATACATATATGTATATATGTGTGTGTGTATATATACATATATACATACATACATATATGTATACACACACACACATATATATATATATATACATAGATACACATATATATATATATCTGTGTGTGTGTGCATGAAGGTTGAGGTATCTATGGTGAGAATGTGTGATATCTTATGTAGGCAACATAATATAGAACTCAAAATCACATATCGCAACTATAGGAGTTTCAGGATTATAAAGCAATGTTGCATTCTGAAAAAGCTTATATATGGTATGCGAGGGTATGTGCACAAAGTATATATATATATATATATATATGAAAAAAAAAGTTGTTGGGGCAGCCAAATGTCGATATGAGCCATACAGCGCTCTACCGACTGAACTAACCTGGCCCTATATATAGACACGACACAGATGTATGTGCATACACACACACGTGTGTGCATGTGTATATATATATATATATATATATATATATATATATATATATACACACACACACACACACACACACAGATGTGTGTGCATGTATATATATATATATGAGAAGTAAACAAACACACAATGTTTTGATATGGCTTTTTTTAGTCGACAATTTTTGGGACAATATGTGCTTAATTGAAGTCGTACCTAATTTTGAAAATTAATTAATGAATAATTAATGAATTAGGCGGGCGTACCTATTCAAATGTAAGGCTAATAGGTATGCCCACCTAATTCAATAATTAATTTTCAAAATTAGGTAAGACTTCAATTAAGCATATATATATATCATGTGTGCATTCTTTTCATCAATCATTCTTTCTTCCATCAATTATTTTTTTCCTTCATTTTCATTCTTTTTGTCTTTCTTTCATTTTCATTCTTTCTGTCATTCTTTCATTTTCATTCTTACTGTCATTCTTTCATTTTCGTCTTTTGTCATTCTTTCATTTTCATTCTGTCATTCTTTCATTTTCATTCTTTTTTTTCTGTCATTCTTTCATTTCATTCTTTCATTCTTCATTCTTTTTGTCTTCTTTCATTTTCATTCTTTTCATCTTTTCATTCTGTCATTCTTTCATTTTCATTCTTTCTGTCATTCTTTCATTCTTTTCTGTCTTTCTTTCATTTTCATTCTGTCATTCTTTCATTTTCATTCTTTCTGTCATTCTTTCATTTTCATTCTTTCTGTCATTCTTTCATTTTCATTCTGTCATTCTTTCATTTTCATTCTTTTCATTTTTAATTAAAATTCAATTATCTTTCATTTTCTTTCTTATTTTTCCTTCTTTTCATCTGACAATTTTTTTTTCTTTTGCTTTTAGACGTTTTTTCCTTTCTTTTAAACTTTAACCCATTCCATTGGTGCCAAACCAAAATGAAATCCCTTTTCCCCATTTTTTAAATATAAACACATTGCATCTACTCTCTCTCTCTCTCTCTCTCTCTCTCTCTCTCTTCTCTCTCTCTTTTCCTCTCACTCTCTCTCCCTCACTCTCTTTCTACCAGCCTCTCTCTCTACCATCCTCTTTCTCTTCTTCTCTCTCTTCCTCACACTCTCTCTCTCTCTCTCTCTCTTTCTACCACCCTCTCTCTCTCTCCCTCACTCTCTTTCTACCATCCTCTTTTTCTCTCTCCCTCACTCTCTTCTACCATCCTCTTTTTCTACCATCCTCTCTTTCTACCATCCTCTTTTTCTCTTCTTCTTCACTCTCTTTTCCTCCCACTCTTTCTACCACCCTCTCTCTCTACCACCCTCTCTCTCTCTACCATTCTCTTCTCTTTCTTCTTCTCTCTCTCTCTATCCCCCCCTCTCTCTCTCTCTCCATCTTCTTCTCCATCTTCATCTTCTGATGAAGAAAATAGAATTAATGCCTGACCAACATCAAACGAGTATTTCAGTCCGTCTGTCTCTCAGACTGACTGATGAGCCAGTTTGGTTCGGCCTCGAGAACCGGGGGTGATGCAAGAGGGGGGAGGGATTGGTTGGAGGGGGTGGGTCCTACCTTCTTTTGAACTGCAGATATTGACTAGCTTCGCCGCTAAACAACAGTCTCTTGCCCGTCAGTCTGTACGATTCGATTACGCATCAAACTTTACAAGCCACACCCTTTCTTTAGGGTGCTTCGAGAATCCTTACCCATCACCAAAAAAGTTTTTTTTTTTGTTTTCTTAGATACCAAGAAAAACTTGATAAAAGTTAAAAATAAAACTGAAATATATATAATATATATATTATATATATATATATATATATAATAATGGCTGTCAACTCGTGTTTGAGTAGGACCATTTCCTTTTTTTGTTTTTTTCATAGTTGGGTGCAACTATAATTATTTTGCATGATTAAATCCTATTCATTTGCACACTTCCCAATGGATCAACCTTCCCACCCAATCATGACTACTTTATACTCATTTTAAGCCAATTAGCTGGATTCATTAATTATATATGTGACACTCTCCTCTTTCACATAGTCTACATTCCGCAATACACCGTGTATTGTCTATTTTGGCTTTAATATAACTCGTCAAAATGTCCAACATGCCAATCTCTAACCAGTGTCAAAGAAATTCCCCTATTTATATTACGATTATTTTCAAATGTTAATTACCTCGAAGATTAATTAACATTATTGATTATTATTATTATTAGATGATGATCATCTCAGTCCGATAATCTTGGAAGTGGGGGGGTGACATTTTGACACATGAGATGAATAGAGGGGGGGTGATGCATGGGGGTGTAAAAAGAAAAAGCACTCTATCACTCTTGAAATATATTACTACCAAGCAGACTTTGTAGAATTTGAAAGCAATACTCCACTTTGGCCCTATCTTGGGCTAGACGGGCGGTCGGAGAGGTCCCCTCTAATCAATTGGCTGGTCACGTCAAGCCCTAGCACCTATATGATTGCCCCAACCCTATTGCCCTTATGGCAAGCCCCAACCCCTTTTTATCATATGGGTGCTAGAAGGCGGTGGCTGAGGGTCTACATGTCCTGGGAATGACGTTAAACTCTATCTGATGGTGAGGTTCCAGTTTTGGAGGTTTGGGGCATGTGGAGCACCCCTTCATCACCATTGCTCCCTGGTCTACTCTGACCCGGAGTGGTAGTACCTGTTAGGGTCCCATCTATGGGTTGAATAGAAAACATGAGTTTATAAACAAAATTGTATTATCCATTAAAAATGAAATTATTTCACAACTTTGTCAGCATTAAACATTTTTTTACCAATAGAAGTATTCGGCATAAAATGACCCAAGAATTTGTAGTATTTGAAACCAGGACTTTCACTCAAAAAGCGAAAGTTATTCCATACTGACCACCGAGAGTCGCCTGAGAGTAGGGGGTCACCAAATCTTTTATACAGTCAACCCCCTCATGGAATTTCCAATTTCTCATCAACATCCAAATATGGTCAATGAATAAATAGACTTGCGGTTTCCATATATATATATATATATATTAATACTCTTAATCCTTATTTGTATGTCCGTTATCATCTTGCAACACCCCCTGGATCCAAATTGTCCAATAGGAAATGCAGAAATGTAAATACTGATTATTTGCTGTTGCTTATCTGCCAAATTCTTATTTCTTATGAGTCTCATCACCTCAGATAAATAATGGACCATTCCATTTTTTATTATAAAGAAAGGAAAAAAAATGACATGCTACACAGAAAGATATAATAAGAAATAAAGAAAGACAAAAAGAGGGGTGAGCATGCGGAAGCGATAATGCTAATCTGTTTCAATCGAATATAATGAAAAAATGAAAGAAAAAATAAATTGTATGTCTCCATCTAGAATAACTAATTGGTTTGCATAATCAAATCCGAGTCATTTGCACAGTTCCCAGTGAAATTATCACTTCCCACCCAATCACGTATACTCTCTTGCAAGGACAGAGGCTGCATTTCACTTTGTCCTTCAGAAAAAAAACTTTTTGCATATTCCTTGACAACAACCAGTTTTGCCAACCACATCTCCGAAAGAAAAAAAAAAACGGGGGAAAAATTTCATGTCTGTAGGAAGTGATATGAATTGCCAACAGTAAACGTTAGTTATACCTTAACTTGC
>CM042175.1:846590-849090 GCA_023376005.1 Doryteuthis pealeii
ACACACACACTCACATATATATACACACACACACACTCACTCACATATATATAACACACACACACACACACTCACTCACATATATATATACACACACACACACACACTCACTCACATATATATATACACACACACACACACTCACTCACATATATATTACACACACACACACATATATATATATATACACACACACACACATATATATATATTATACACACACCACATACATATATATATATATATGAATACACACACATTCACATATATACACACACATACATAATGACAGGGTATTCATAAAACTCCACAATATCATAGAAACCAAGCAGCCAATCAGAACTCAAGGAATGGAATCACCCAAATGCATGAATGGATCATTCTTGATTTCTATAAATACCAACTGTCTTGTACACTGCTTCAGTTGTGCTTAGCTAGTTGCTGTTATTCAAACCAACATTAAACTGACTTCAATAGTTAAGTTTATGTGCAATTCAAAGTAGGCAAACTTGAACATTATCAAGGGAAAATTTCAGCAAACAGCATGTCAAACCTTCTTCTTCTTCTTCTTATTATTATTATTATTATTTCACTCCTTTTGAGTTTTCACATCAGTGTTAGCTGATGGTCTTTCACTGGAGTCTGAGTGACAGCAAATCTCCTCAGGTCTCCAAGACTCTTCCGAGTATTCTGGCAGATTGCAGCAGTGCAGTGCAGTGTTCTGAATGGTTTCAATCCTTCCTCTGATTTCCAAACTTTCCAGACCCTTTTCCAATCCTTTTGGGACCGATCCAAGTGCACCAACTACAATTGGTATCACTTTCACTTTCATGTTCCATAACTTTTTCAGTTCTCTGGCAAGATCCAGATATTTGTCCATTTTTTCATTTTCCTGTGATCTGCTGGAACTGCAAAATCCACCAGTTGACAAGTTCTTTCTTTTTTGTTTATCAACACTAGGTCTGGTCTTCTTGCTGGGATAAGGTGATCCGTTTTTATATTAAAGTCCCTCAGAATTTTATGCGTTTCGTTCTCAAGAACAGTGTGTTTCACTAAATTTTGAGTGACAGAAAAATCCCCTCAACTCTTCTGGTATTTCTCCACGGTGCCACGGTCTGGATAGTCTCAATTCTTCTGCTTTCCATTTTGACATAAAAAGAGAAACCCCCAAGGCCCAAAGGATATTGATTCCAATTCTGGGGGGGGGGGCCGAACCTGCCGTTCTCACAGAATAAATTCTTCCACACAGTAGCATCCCCTGATTCAGATTTTATTTGTTTTATATATTACCTACCTACCAGCCCCCACCACCTCTCTGTGGAATCGGTGTGATTCTTGCATGGAAATTTGGTGCGTGGTGACCTTTGCCTGTCACTAATGGTATTAGCGCTATCAATCTCCATTTTCTGCCATTCCTCTCGGAAATCAAATTAGGTTCCTTCGACTCTAAGATGAAGATTTTGCCAAAAATTCCAGGACTCAATAATTATTACCAAAGTCTATGTGTCACTGGCGCCATTTATTTCGGGTTGCATGTGGCCAAGGTCTTGGAGAAATATTTAGCTTGTTCAGATGCCGCCCAAGATTTTTACCTGATGAAGAGATGTTGATGGCTCGAGGGGTAGTTTTTTTGTTTTTTTTTTGTTCCAAACACCCAGAAAAATTAAATGCTCTAAAAATTTAGATAATTTATGAGGAAGTGCGTCCCAGTCTCCTGCCTCAAAAATTGCTACCCGGTGACTATTAAAATAACGACCCAGCTCAGTCTATTCAAAACTATCCATCTATCTATCTCAATTTGTTCATATTTATCTATATTACTTTAAATACTAAGATTTTTTTTTATTCATGTTTGTTTAATGTCTTGTTTTTAGTTTAAATAAACAAGAATTACGACAAAAAAAGATGCGACCCCCCCACCCAAATACATTTAGTTGTCGAAAATATCTATCTATCTCCATTTGTTCGTATCTATCTATATTAATTTGTTTGTTTATCTATCTATCTATCTATCTCAGTCTATTCAAAACTATATATTCATCTTCATATCTAAACAAGAATTACGACAAATTACGATAAATAAACAAGAATTACGACGAGCTGGGGTTGGAGACCGGGACGCACTTCCTCATAAATTACCAAAATTGAGGGTCGGGTGTGTGTGTGTGGGGGGGTTTGGCTCGTGTCCAATTATCAATAATACTAAAGTTATAAAAATATATATTTTACTCCAGTAAGTTAATATTACAGCTTATGTAGTTATTCAAATGTTAAAAGTCTAACCGTCATTCCATGGGGATAGTATAGTCGGCTTATTCATAGGTCAAATTAACAAACGTATTCCCAGCATTCATTAATCATAATCTTTCGATCTAATACCATTGGGAAAGGTATGAACCCCTTCAGCCAACCAGCAATGGTTAAATAGTAACACTACTATTTCTCTTAATTTTTTAGATGAGACTTGATAATTAGTATCATTTGGACTATTGTCCTTATC
>CM042175.1:854090-876590 GCA_023376005.1 Doryteuthis pealeii
ATAACTGGAACCTCACCATCAGATAGAGTTTAACGTCATTCTCAGGACATGTAGTCCTGCAGCCACCGCCTTGTGTCACATCCTGCTCGTGCGGAGGAGTTGGTAAATATATATATATATATATATATCTTAAATAATTATTCAAAATAGATATGAATTAAAACAAGGGTTTTTATAGCAATTTAATTTAACTCAATGGAAGTGTCGGCATCTAACTGATATTGTAGATGTATCATAGATCGGAACAATTCTGGATTTAACAATCTTTCTGTGTTGTTACTTTCCTAAGTATATTGATAAAGATTTTAGCATCTAAAAAATTAAAACAATGTTGTGGTTCTAAGATTAGGACATTTTTATTTTTTATTTACTAATTTAAATACATAATGTATAAGAGCATAGTCTAGAGAAATTATTCAAAATTATAAATTTTTAAAGTAAACATTACATACATTTATTATATATATTAATTTCAAGAAAAATAATATCTATTGTTGTGGTTTCTAGACAAAATGAAGTTTAGGAGAAATATTTGTAAGGAAATGATACCAAAACATATTGAAAATAAGTAATGGTTTGGTTTGTTTTACGGCATATCAACCTCAGTGGGTCATTTAATGCCGATAAAGTTGTGAAATAAATCAATTCTTAATGGATAATACAATTTTTTTATAAATACATTTTTCTATTTAACCCATAGGTGGGACCCTAACAGGTACTACCACTCCGAGTCAGAGTGGACTAGGGAGCAATGGTGATGAAAGGGTGCTCCACATTCCCCAAACCTCCAAAACTGGAACCTCACCATCAGATAGAGTTTAACGTCATTCCCAGGACATGTAGACCCGCAGCCACCGCCTTCTAGCATCCATATGATAAAAAGGGGTTGGGGCTTGCCATAAGGGCAATAGGGTTGGGAAAATCATATAGGTGCTAGGGCTTGACGTGACCAGCCGATTGATCGGAGGGGGCCTCTCCGACCGCCCGTCTAGCCCAAGATAGGGCCAAAGTGGAGTATTGCATGTCATGAACTGCTCATCCACCTGGGCTCTATCCTCAAGCATCACGGGTCGCCACCCAGGGCCAACAGGTGGCCCCATTGGGGGAGTCTTTACCCCTCTGCAGAGGTGCAGTCGGAGCATTCTAACGCCCCACCGACAGGGCGGGAAAATAAGTAAGATATATTACATAATTAATTAGAATTAAAACAAAAATATAATGAATTAAGATTAATCTCTCTCTCTCTCTCTCTCTCTCTCTCTCTCTCTCTCTCTCTTTTAAGACAACATCTATCTACAAATATTACCTTGAAATACCCGTAGTCCTTTTCATTTAAATAAGTTAACTAACTCCAAAACCTTGCCCCGTTATTTTTGCTCCTAATATTCTCAACCTTCTTACACAAATATAATTAACTCTTTATTAAGACCCAACGCAGATAAATCAAATAGGGTTGATTTTCCTCAACCCTTGCATTGGAAAACCCATTAATTTTTCCGATCAATTTGCCCCGTAAGCACCGCCCAACCCCCACTCACAAGAGATTAAAGCCGTCTCATTAAGAGAATATGTCAGCACAGCACCCGACAAGGATTCAACGGCTTGTACTCAATAATTCACCGTCAATGGAACCCCTCGCGCCACAAATATACCAACCTCTTCTTCTTCTTCGTCGTCTTTCTTTCTTCCACATCAACTAGTATTGAAAGTTACCCCTCCTCTACTCGTCCCACCCGTGCCTGTAATAATCCGATCCATTCCTATCACACAATTAGCTATTAAAATCATCTCAAGTCATTAATCCGTTCCCGATCCCGCAACAAGAAGGATCAATTCAACGACTAAACTAACTTGTGTCTTGTCTCAATTGATCCCCAACTATTAATTTTGTTTTGCTAAGTCGATGACATTTGAGTGTTCGGCTTGTTAATTTCTCTAAGAGCTTGATGCCATAAAAGTTAATGGCCCTCAGAGTCAAATTATTGATTGTCTAATTTGCAAGAACACCTGTCGAAAAGGCATGAAACAACATTTTTTAGCACCTTATCTCATAGCCTTTCCCAAAAGGTTTAATTGCTGACTTTGTTTGGCAACCAGTCTAGGAGAAAGACAACTCTGAATTCAAAGCAGCTGATAAATCCCCAAAGACTCATTGTCTAATTTGCAGAAACACTTGTGGAAAAGGCATGAAACAACATTTTTTAGCACCTTATCTCATAGCCTTTGCCAAAGGATTTAATTGCTGACTTTGTTTGGCAACCAGTCTAGGAGAAAGACAACTGAATGCAAAGCTGATAAATCCTCAACACTTGTGGAAAAGGCATGAAACAACATTTTTTAGCACCTTATCTCAGAGCCTTTGCCAAAGGGTTTAATTGCTGACTTTGTTTGGCAACCAGTCTAGGAGAAAGATAACTCTGAATTCAAAGCTGATAAATCCTCAAAGTCTCATTGTCTAATTTGCAGAAACACTTGTCGAAAAGGCATGAAACAATATTTTTTAGCACGTTATATTGTAGCCTTTCCCAAAGGGTATAAGTGATAACATGGTTTGGCAACCAGTCTAGGAGAAAGACAATTCAAAGTTGATAAATCCTCACGGTTACATCCAGAAATACAAATATCCCAAAAGAGGTGAGGTATTTGGTTCGGTTTGGGTTGGTTAGTTTGTTTAATGGCATATCAACTCTTTATGGATTATGTGATGCAGGAATTTAATTCATTTCTAAATGCGCATAACTACTTATATTTTCAATGTTCCATTGCAATCATGTTTTAATTCGTACAGTGTTAGGATATAATTGATTACAAAAATTTAATATGGTCAAGAAATGGAGGATCAGTTTATAATTTAGTTATGATACCAAAATGATCCCTCACTTTATATCCAGAAACACCTGCAGAGGTACAATCGGTATATTCTAAAGCCTGAGCTGACAATGCTGACAGTCGGGACATTCTTAAGCCCCACTGACAGGGCATATAGAGGCTGTAATGCGGATAACTTTTTGAATTGGTGCATCCTAGGACTTGTATATTTGCTTTGAATGAGTCCTCGGGAAAATTTATGGGTCCCAACCCAAGCCATCTAACTACTACCTTGTAACCTATCCAGTGTAATTTCTAAGAAACTATTGAAATGTATTTACAGTTAGCTTGAAATGGTGAGGGAAGAAAAAAGAAAAACACTAGGACACATGAATATGTTTTTACTGTGTCCTTTTAGACTTTTGTGCATCAGGGACGCAGGACATATACCTATCAGCCTGTGTGAGTATATATATATATATATATATATATATATATATATATATAGCAAGTCAATAAAAAGTGGAATATAAATAAGTTCTAAACAGACGAAGAATCTGGGAATGACCAGCTGGTGTAGTGGTTAGAATCTCCGCCTGTCAGCTTGGCAGTCGAGGTTTCGAGTCACACACGGAGCAGTCTCCCATGTCTATAACCTTGCTGATGAGACCTAATAGGTCGAAATGTACATTCAGGGATTGACATTTTCTCGATTTGTTTAGCCATACATTTAAACATATATGCCCGCCTAAATTCATTAATTATTAACTAATTAATTTTCAAAATTAGGTATGACTTCAATTAAGCACATATCCTCCAAAAATTGTCGGCTTAAAGCCTTATCAAATAAACACATTGTTTATTTACTTACTCTCATATAAAGTGACTTATCGGTGAAAATGGTCACAGTGGTTAGTTGATTCAAGTTTCACAATAAGACAGCGATATAACAAATATAAAGTGCTCAATACATTAGTAGAGCAAATTTACCAAACCCCTCCACAAGAGCAGGATGTGACACAAGGTCAATTTCTTAAGCAGATTTTAACAGGTTTAAATTTTACTGCGTCCTTTTAGATTTTTGTGTGTCAGGGATGCAGGATGTGTACCTATCAGCATCTCTGTAGAGGTATCAATAATTTTTTTCGTAAATCTCTAAAATTGCTATATTTCTTATTAAACCCTCCGGAAAAGAAAAAAAAAAATTTTCTTTTTTCTTTTAGGAAAATCAAATTCCATCTCGAGACCTCGAAGCGATTTTATTTTCTTGGTGAATTCTTTTGGCTTTAAAGTTTGTAAAAGGATTGAATTAATTTAACAAAACAGTCACCATTTTTAATCAACATTATTTTTTTTTATTTTCTTTTCTGCAGAGAGATTGTTAAAAATAAACATTCAAGATTGAAATTATTAAAAAAAAGGAAAAAAAATAAAATAAAAAAATAAAGGGGGGGGTGGGGGATCAAACTGCCATTTCAAACCAATTTTAATTAATTTTTGGTATCACAATTCCTGCAGCAAAAAATTCTTCAAATACAAAATAATGGCCACCCACAGAGATGATAATTTTCTTCTTCTTCTTCGGTGGTGATGGAGAGAAAATTATCCTTTCTTTTGTAATTTTCATCAAAACAAAAAAAAAATACCCCCAAAACACACACACACACACATATATATATATATATATATATATATACACACACACACACATGCATGCATACATAGATATATATTCACACATTTATATATATATATATATATATATATATATATACACATACACAAATTTATATATAAATATATACACATACACACACATATATATACACATACACAAATTTATATATAAATATATACACATACACACACACATATATACACATACACAAATTTATATATAAATATATACACATACACACACACATATATACACATACACAAATTTATATATAAATATATACACATACACAAATAAATATACACATACACACACATACACAAATAAATATACACATACACACACATACACAAATAAATATACACATACACAAATTTATATATAAATATATACACATACACAAATAATATATATACATACATACATACATAAACACACACATATATATACACGTACACAAATAAATATATATACATACATACATAAACACACACATATATATACACGTACACAAATAAATATATATACATACATACATACATACATATATAACACGTACACAAATAAATATATATACATAAATACATAAACACACACATATATATACACGTACACAAATAAATATATATACATACATACATAAACACACACATATATATACACGTACACAAATAAATATATATATATATATATATATATATATATACACACACATACATAAATACACACACAAATGTGTGTGTGTGTGTGTGTGTGTGTGTGTCCAGATTTGCCTATTTTCAAATTTAATGATTTCAGCTTTTTTAACTTTGTATCTCTCTGACTATTTCTGTTTGTTAGGGATTAGGGTTAGGGTTAGGGGTTAGTTTTATAATTTAAAAAAAACAAACTAAAATTTATCTGTTAAAACAACCGGATATTGACGGTGTAAATGAAAAACATCTCCTTTCTTAATCGAGATCAAAAAGGGGTGCCTAAAGGTCATATGGTCCGACTATTTTCCTACCAGGACATCCTAGAATTTGATTATGCCAATGAATTTCTTTTTATTCTGATGATGCTATCCATGTAGGGAAACATGTCAATCCTGTTTCTCATTTCATTCATATACAATTCTACAAAAGGAAAGCTAATACACAAATATCGGAAGTAAAAATGCCAGATCTAATTAAAATACATCCTCGTTATGAGTTAATATGAGTTGTAATATCGTGTTAAGTGAACCGTGACCACTTTTATATTGTTATTAATTTAATCATCGACCAAGTAACGGTGGCGCCTTCGTTACCTACCAATTTCTCATATTTCAAGGATTATTTTTCAAGAGTCAAAGAATTACCCAAGAATTCCTAAGGAATAATTTTTCTAGTTCTTCATTTTGCTTTGATTTTTTGACACTTTTCGTTTCAAACAGAAATGTGGTTAAATCAAACTTAATGGACCTAAATTCCACCATTGTAATTCATCCCACCAAAAGAAAGAAAAAAAAAACCCCAAAAATCAGGGAATTAACTGAATTTAATGAAATTTTCAGTGTTGATGCAAAAAAGAATATAAAATATATAATGCAGCAGTTATTTTATTCAAAAACTTTTACATTTTTTCAGGTCAGTTAACTTTGAACCATGTATCTTTGAGAATCTGTGGTATGCCTCAAAGATACGTGGTTCATAGTTAACTAACCTGAAAAAATGTAAAAGTTTTTAAATAAAATAACTGGTGTATTATATCTTTTATTCATTAGTATATACAAACTGAAAATTTCATTAAATTCAGTTAATTCCGTGATTTTTTGGTATTTTTTTCTTTCAGCGGGCGACATAAGATGGTGGAATTTAGGTCCATTGTTCAATTTAACCCAGAAATTTAATCCCTTTTATTTGTTCTTCTAAGCCAGGGGTCATCAAACTATGACCTGCAAAGACATTTCATCAGGCCCGCTGACAGTACTTGAATTTGTTTGTTTAAACGTACGTAACACAAGACGGTCTGATATGGTTTAAAGTTAAATATCATGTTAAGTTTACTAAATCTTCATGGACTTGACTACGGAATCAACCCATCGAATGAAATTGACTGATAACAATTTGAAAGCAATTCTCTTGATTGGATGTAGCAATGGTATACACTAATGAGAGGAAAGGTTCTGATGGTAATTGGACTTTAATTATTCTTCAAGAAGCAGATTCAACTTGCAAACTCCGAATGATCCAAATAATACAAATTATCAAGCCTCATCTAAAAAATTCAGAGAAATATCTCTAAGTATATAGATTTGTCAAACTCCGTGAAGAATAATTAAAGAATGACAGGATATATATAAGACTCCACAATGTCATTCAAATCAAGCAGTCAAGCAGAACTCAAGGAATGGAATCGCCCAAATCACCCAGATTCATGGATGGGTCATTCTTGATTTCTATTTATACCAGCTGTCTTGGACACTGCTTGAGTTGGACTTAGTAAGCTGCTGTTATTAAAACCAACAGTAGACTAACTGACTTCAATAGTACGTAGATCTCATACCAAAGTAAAAACTCTTAATTGTATCATCAAATAAAAGTGCAATTACTTAGTATTCAATTTTTTTAGGATTGTGATCTGTAAAGATTATGCTATTGCTATATGTCTGTTATAATCAGAATTTTTTCTCTCTATAACAGGGGTCAAGAAACTACGGCCCCTGGGCCGGATCCAGCCCATGAAGGCATTTTATCAGGCCCACCAACAGTACTTGAATTTGTTTGTTAAAATGTACAGAACGCGAGACATTCTGATACCATTCAAATTTAAATATCATGTAAAACTTACTAAATCTTCATGGACTTAACTACGGAATCAACCCATCGAATGAAATTGACTGATAGAAATTTGAAAGCAATTCTCTTGATTGGATGTAGCAATTACAAACCAAACATTGACGATATCTTGAAAGGCAAACTTCAGTTTCACAAATCGCACTAAACCTTTGGTTGGTTGGTTTATTGATTTTAACGGCATATTAACCCGTCCAGGGTAATATCATGCCTAGCGGTTGGGGTTTTTACATATTGTGTATTCATATATATACTTTTAGTAATTGGTTTTAACAATGTGTTAGCATTATTTGGGAATTATATTGTATGGCATTGATTTGTTTCATGTCTACTAAACCTTTCTGTTAATATTGCGTTCTTTGATAATGTTTTGAAAATGAATATGTTGGTTAAATTTGTTTTTGTGCATCTTACGCTACTCATCCATGAATATAACACGGAAAGATAATTTTGTTTTACATGAAGAATGAAATTGATTGAACAATGGAAATCATGTCTCTTCTTAGTGGCGTTCTAACAACCAACATCCAAAACAAAAAACACACAAGACCGCGTCCATTTCAAAAACAGTCTCTGAAGATGAAGATACTTCGAAATTGATCAGACATTGGACCCTATTTTATTTTATATGCATTGTAATTGCCTTCAAAATAAAAATAAATTTAAAAAAGTCAGAACTTACCCTGTGAGGAGTCATGACGTATAGATGCTCCTGATCTAAGTCAAAGTACAAATCAGAAAATATCCTTTGGTGAGGGACCACACTAATAGTCTCATAATGTGAGGCTTGTGTGCGAGACTCGATGGACACCTGCGGAAAAAAGAGAGAAAAAGATAAATTAATCATAGTTTTCTTTTTTTTTTTAATTAATTAAATAAATAACAAAAAAATAATACAAGGAATAGTCAAAAAGTAATACCATTTTCTTTATTTCATTTGAAATTTTTTTTATTATAAAACTAAGGCCTACAAGAATTACGACAAATTACGATAAATAAACAAGAATTACGACAAATTACGATAAATAAATAAGAATTACGACAAAAAAGAGAAGCCCCCCCCCTAAAATACATTTAACGCTCTAAGTTGGTTGTTTTCTTTCAAGTAACACCGACATAGCCGGGGACGTTATTTTAATAGTCACCGGGTAGCAATTTCTGAGGCAGGAGACCGGGACGCACTTCCTCATAAATTACCAGTTGTACCTCTGTAAAGGATACAGGGTATGGAGAAAGAACTTTTTTCATGAGGTCATGTAAGGTCATGAATGAATCAATGTATAATAGCAAGAAAAAAAATCACATTAGGATACAAATTAACATTTACTCATTAGACCTGGCTAACTGTCAAGAGAAAGGGGGCAGATACTGATGGCCTAGGGGTAATAAGGGGCTTTTACAGATCACCTCTCACTTTCCACTCACACTCACTGCGTTCCTTCAAGATGAAACAATGTCCTTTCATGTTGTCGAACATATTTAGGTTTTGCTGTCACAAGTGTATAAATTTTCCCCAGGCAATTGAATCTGTATCCCCCCCCCGAAAGAAACTCCATATCAGAGACTTTGATCAACTATAAATATAACAAGATTTATTCCTCCCTCACTCAATATTCTCTTCTGTCTATCTCAAAACATTCCTAACGCAGAGATGCTTATTGGTACGCATCCTGTGTCCCCTGACGCATAAAAAATCTAAAAGGACGCACTAAAATCATATCCCAGTGTTTTACATTTTTTCTTCCCTCACCATTTCAAGCTAACTGTGAATAGATTTCAATAGCTTCTTAGAAATGAATTACACAGAATAGGTTACAAGGTAGGAGTTAGACAGCTTTAGTTGTTTCCCTAGTTCATAATTAAAAACCCTACAATTTATTAAGAAATTTCAAATATGTGCGTCCCAGGAGGCACTGAATCAAAAAATTTTTTATACGTAATTAAAAAAAAGTTGGTAAAGTCGGTATTAGACAGACAGCGAGGAAGTCTATCCCATTTTCACTAGTGCTAGACCAAGGCGATTGTTTGGGTGTCTGAGACGGAGCGTCACACCTACCATCAGCTCCTCACTTTACCACACATATCCCTGTGCTATTCATATGCTAAGTTAGCGAGGGCCGGTATCGAACTGGGAACCTTGTGGTTCCTAGTCCGACACTCTACCAACTGAGCTAAACCAGCCCTTTAATGATATTATCTCTTGCGCGTTATTGTGCATTAGTAGCAAGAACATTTATTGCAATATGAGTCAAACAATATGTTGCATATGTAAAACAAAAAGAATTTTTTAAAATTTTTCCGAGAACAAAATACATTTTGCGGACCTTCTTTTTTTTATAAAATATTGAATTTTCTCCTGTTGGAACCAGAACAACATTTTATATATATATATATATATATATATATATATATTATATATATAAATAAATGTAAGGTATCCAAAAACTGGTAGTAAGGGATGATTCTACATGGGATCTTCAATATCTGACTGTATAATTATTGCATGTTTTACTAGGTGCAAATACAAGGATTTTTATAAATCCCTAAAGAGAGCTCAATGTATAATAATCTATAATTTAGATTAAATACAGAGCAATATTCACCTTTGAAAGGAAGGAAAGAAAAACCTTTTAAAAGCCTTTTAAGTTTTGGGCGAAATAAATTTATTACAGAATGACGGTTTATTGAGTTTTTCCTTCCTTTTAATATATATATATATATATATATATATATATATATATATATATATATATATCTGCCAGATAGCGAGGGAGTCTATCCCCTTTTCGTTAGTGCTAGACCAGAGGGAGTATTTTTGCTGAGGTGGAGCGCTACACCCACGGTCAGCTCCCCACTTTACCGCACAGATCAGATTATACAATCTGTGCTACTCATACATTCAGTTGGCGGGGACCGGTAGCGAACTCAGAACCTTGTGATTCCGAGGCGGATACTCTACCGACTGAGCTAAACCGGCCATATATATATATATATATATATATATAAAAAGAGAGTAAATAAAAGAATATAGTAGTTCCGATGTAATTACGTCCTAATTCTGTGCATTTATCAATTGTTTTTCACAATAGTTACTCCCACTCAGACGCACTCCTATATATATATATATATATATATATATATATATATAGATGTGAGGTATCCAAAACTTGGTAGTAATGGATGATTCTATATCTGATTTCTAAGATACACTGTATTATTATTGTATGATCCAGTATGTATAAATACAGTGAATCTTTAAATCACTAAATTGAGCTCAATGTATAATAAACTTTTCAGATTATATACAGCATTCTATTCTCATAGTTTAATTTGTCTGACTACTATCCCTCGAAGAAGCCAGGCCTCGAAAAATATTCTTTTTTTTCATTTGACTTCCTGTCACCATGGTGACAGTCTACTAATGTATACATTTGTAAAAGGAAAACAAATTTTTGAGTAGGAAATTTTTCTGTTATGCAATTCAAATTATTTTGATTTACCATCTGATGAGACTGAATTTTGGGGAGCTATATTAAATCAACTTGGATTTATAAAGGCCCCAATTTTGGCCGAAATAAATTTATTATGGAGTTTTTCCTTCATATATATATATATATATATATATATATATATATATATATATATATATATATATATATATATATATATATATATATATATATATATATATATATATATATAATTGGAGGCACGTGGGCTAGTGGTTAGAGTCGTGGAAAATGGACTCGTCGATTCGAGTTCAATTCCTAGACGAAGCTGTTGGCATTTCACATAGCGCTAATACCCTTGGGAAAGGTATGAATCCATATATTCTCCCTCCAGCTATGGGTCAAATAGTAGGACAGACTGAGCCCTTCAGCCTTGGGTAGGTAACCAATCTAGGAGAGGGATAACTCTGAATTCAAAATTCCTGAGGTCGGTCGTTGATTGGGTTTGTGGCAACCTTTGATGCACCAATTCTTTCCTATCGACTGTGCCAAAAAGTGTGGATGGTCCAACACAAGCCTTCACCACTATAAACAAATCACTGTATGGATGTTCATTGTGTGTATGAATCCTCATACGTCGAAAAATCGACGGGAGAGTCCATTTTTTAAAATTTATATATATATATATATATATATATATATATATATAAAGACTGTTTAAGTGATACGTAACCTTTAGACATTTTCTAAAGTATCTAATTATCAAGAAGAATAATTAAAAGGTTTTAATTAACAAAGAAAAAGAAAGAGAAAAGAAAAAGTAGCACTTCGAGGAAAGAGCCATTCTTTTTAGAAAAAGCCAATTTTAACATTCAAACAAAGAAAAAGATGATTTTTTTTTTAAAAACCTCCGGTGACAATATTATTTTTAAAAATTTTTATGCTATTTTATTTTTCTATCTTTATTAAAAATAGAAGGTATGTTTTTTGTTTTTTGTTTTTGTTTTGTGCTTTTTTCTTTTTTTTTTTGTTCTTTCTTGATAGAAAATTGAATCGGTAGTTTCGTATTTTGTGAGGTGAGGTAAATAAGAAGAAAAAGACGAAAAAGCCGCGCGGTTACAGCAGCAGCAGCAGCTGTAACCCAAATTTTCTTGGATTTCAGTCAAATCGGCCTTGACATTTCCTTTAAGACATCTGAAGGGGGGGGGACTAAGATGAGTAGGGTGGGGTGAGGGCTGAGAAAAAAAAATCAACACTTCAGCAACCTGTGTTTATAAAAAAAAAAAATTTTTTTTTTTTTAAAGTAATTTAAAAAATAAAATTTGAAAAAGAAGAAAATTCAACCTCGTTTTTCTTTTTCTTTTTCTTCGGTTTTTAAGATTTTGAAGAAAGAAAAAAAAGTCCAGACACGAAAACTAATCTGTCTTGGTGGGAAAAAAAACACCTCCCCCAAAAAAAAAACTCAAAACAAAAAGAATAGAAAAAAAAGAAGCAAAAACGAGGTACAAATGCAGAATAGCGCGCAAGAGAATCATTAAAATTCATTGTACATATAAATTGCATTTAATTACGGAAACTCCCGAAGTAGCCTAACCCTAACACTATATCCTAATACTAAACTTAACCCTAACACTAATCCTAATACTAAACTTAACCCTAACACTAATATTAATGCTAAACTTAACCCTTAACCCTAACACTAATATTAATGCTAAACTTAACCCTAACACTAATCCTAAACTAACCCTAACACTAATATTAATGCTAAACTTAACCCTAACACTAATCCTAATAATAAACTTAACCCTAACACTAATATTAATGCTAAACTTAGCCCTAACACTAATCCTAAACTTAGCCCTAACACTAATCCTAAACTTAGCCCTAACACTAATCCTAAACTTAACCCTAACACTAATCCTAAACTTAATACTAACACTAATCTTAAACTTAACCCTAACATAATCCTAATACTAAACTTAATCCTAACCCAGTACAAATGCAGTCACCACATGGTCACCACCCATGGCCAACAGGTGGCCCATTTGGGGTGGGTTCTTACTCCTCTACTGAGGTGCAGTCGTTGTATTCTTAAGCTCCAAACAACAGGGCTGAATACATGTCTGGGGCAACCTATGAAGACGAATCCAGACGAAGTTGAGTTTTTTTTGGCACCATCTGCCTGTCTGACCCAGTTGGTGCAAAAAAAGAAAAGAATGAATATATATATATATATATATATAATATATATATATATATATATATATAGCAAGTCAATAAAAAGTGGAATATAAATAAGTTTCAAAACAAACGAAGAATGTGGGAATGGCCAGCTAGTGTAACGGTTAGAGACTTCGCCTGTCAGCTTGACAGTCGAGGTTTCGAGTCAGACACGGAGCAGTCTCCCATGTCTATAACCTTGCTGATGAGACCTAATAAGTCGAAATGTACATTCAGGGATTGACATTTTCTCGATTTGTTTAGCCTTACATTTGAACATATATGCCCGCCTAATTCATTAATTATTAACTAATTAATTTTCAAAATTAGGTATGACTTCAATTAAGCACATATCCTCCAAAAATTGTCGGCTTAAAGCCATATAAAAATAAACACATTTGTTTGTTTACTTACCCTTATATATATATATATATATATATATATATATATATATATATGTCGTGTGGAACTCGTCTGAAGTGAGGGAACAAAGTAAGTAAGATTTATTAGTATCCACCAAGCTTTGGACTAATGACTAATCACCCCCACCCACCCACACATCTTTGATGTATTTCTTAATTGCTAATCCAGACTTTCTTCTTTTCCTCTTCTTCCCAACACAGTTTGTGTGTCGTTCATTGATACCTGTAGATACCCAGCCCTTCCTCCAAGTGACAAGTGCGAGCAGTAGGCTGTATATTGTGACCCCCTTTGAATAATTCATGGTAAATAAAATAAAACGTACGTTAATGTTTTGATCAAAAAGAAGAAAAAAATACAAGGTTCATATAAAATGCCGATTGACGAGAGAAAATTAATTCCTTTTCAACACACACATGTAGATTTATCATCCACACACACACATACTATCTAACAATGCATAAACACACGCATTTACAATCCACACACACACACACACATACGCGCGCGCATTTAGAATGCACACAAATAGACACAAACACACATCTACAATGCACATAAACACACACACAAACACACATCTACAATGCACACAAACACACACACATCTACAATACACACACACACACACATCTACAATACACATACAATTACAATACACACATCTAACAATGCATCAACACACGCACATTTACATTTCACTCACATACTCACGCATCTACAATCCATCCCCTCACGCACACTGTATTTCAATGTTTCATGTCAAATCAGTGTGGCTAGACATTGCACATACTTCTAGCCGGTAGCGAAACCCGACTGATTTTTCATCAGTCCGACTCCTAACTCTCAGCCGTCAACAGCTGCCAGTTAGAAGCGGACATTTAACAGATATCTATATATATATATATATATATATATATATATATATATATACTTTATCTACTATAAAAACAAATGCATGATGCACAAATGTTTCAAATAAAAGACGGAAGAAGTCGTACTCAACGTACGACGAAATATACCTCCTACATCTACTTATTTGAGTTGCTCTTTGTCCACATTTTTTCCTCTATTCTTTACCACATACACACACACACACACACACACACACACACACATATATATATATATATATATATATATATATATATATATATATATATATATTATAATCCACCCACACATCCATGTGCACAGACGTTCATTGGAGGCGGGGGACACTTGCGTGAATAGTGGCCGGATTGTTTTTTTTTATGGATTTTATTTTAATTGACGCCTTCCAATAACGGAACCGGTTGCGACAGATAAAAGAGTTGAAGACAAAAACAAAAATCTCTGACAAAAAATACTTCATTTTTTATTCATTATTTGCTTAAATAAAATTAAGCCAGTTCTTCACAGCTTTGTCTAGGATTTGAACTCGGGACGACGAGTTTCCACCATTTCCCACCACTCTAACCATTATGTCACGCGCCTCCATTAATAAACAAATCACATCCGAACACACAGACAGACAGACATACATACGTACATACATACAAACATACATATATACAAACATACAGACTGACATACACACATACAAACATACATACATACATACATATATACAAACAGACAGACATACATACATATATACATACAAACAGACAGACATACATATATACAAACATACAAACAGACAGACATACATACATACAGACAGACATACATACGTACATACATACATACATACATATACAGACAAACATACATATATACATACATACAAAACAGACATACATACAAACATACAAACAGACAGACATACATATATACAAACATACATACATACAAACATACAAACATACAAACAGACAGACATACATATATACAAACATACATACATACAAACATACATACATACAGACATATATACAAACATACATACATACATACAGACATACATATATACAAACATACAGACAGACATATATACATACATACGTACATATATACAGACATATACACCAAACTGCCCTTTATATATATAATGGACTCTCTCGTCGATTTTCGACGCATGAGGGTTCACACACACAATGAACATCCACACAGTGATTTGTTTATAGTGGTGAAGGCTTGTGTTTGACCATCCACACTTTTTGGCACAGTCGATAGGAAAGAATTGGTGCATCAAGGGTTGCCACAAACCCAATCAACGACCGACCTCAGGAATTTTGAATTCAGAGTTATCCTTCTCCTAGACTGGTTACCTACCCAAGCCTGAAGGGCCCAGTCTGCCCTACTATTTAACCCATAGCTGGAGGGAGAATATATGGATTCATACCATTCCCAAGGATATTAGCACTATGTGAAATGCAAACAGCTTCGTCTAGGAATTGAACTCGAATCGACGAGTCCATTTTCCACGACTCTAACCACTAGCCCACACACCTCCATAATATATATATATATATAAAAGATTGGTCAAAAAATAAAATAGTGGGAATAATCTTTCGAGTGTCTGTTGTTCTACGATGTCGTAAAAACAAACGACTTGGGCAAGTTGCGATAGAAAATAGCCGAACTTAAAAAAAGATTAAAGAAAATAAGAATTAAAATTAATAATGGACAAATCCTCATCTAAAAATAACAAATAATAAAATATGCTATTTACCCAACGAGGGCGTAAAAATATCAAAACGAACATGGCGACGACAAGATTTATGGCGCGAATATTATTCGACACGAATATAATTTACTTAATACAAACAGAAATTTAATGAGACACACAAATATAACAGAGATAAATAGACACACACACACATACACAGACTACAACACAGACATAAACACACACAACTACAATTCAAATTCAGAGACACACACAACTACTTATCATACACACACACACACACACAACTACAATTCGCACACACACACACACACACAACTGCAATTTGTACACACACACACACAACTGCAATTTGTACACACACACACACACACACACACACACAACAACAACAACCAAACACACACACACACACACAACACACAACAACAACAATTCCTACAACACACACACACACAACAACAATTCCTAACACACACACACACAACAACAAACACACACACACACACAACAATTCCTAACACACACACACACACACAACAACAACAATTCCTAAACACACACACACACACACACAACAACAACAACAATTCCTAAACACACACACACACACACACAACAACAAACAACTACACACACATACACACAACTACAATTCCCACCCAAACACACACACACACACACATATATATATATATATATATATATATATATATATATACACGTACACTAAAAACATTAAAATATAGTAGAAGATAAAACAACTCCCGAATCTGAGTTTCACAAAATCCCACATGTGGTGACTGGTGAGATAATTTTAACCACATTTACAGTCTGAAGATTACTGAATTTTTATTTTAAAAGAAAAGAAAAAAAGTCACGACCCCCCCCCCTAAAGATCTACACTTCATAACCCATATGTAAATGTGTGAATATACACTTGTTTACCTGGACTCGTTTCTGACCTCCCGCCAACCCCTGTCGCCCCTCCCTCCCTCCACCCCCATTCTCCACCATCAGCCTCTACCCCATATCTCTTGTGTCCCTGGGCCGAGACACGCCATGCTAATGATACACTTATTATCTTCTTGTAATTCCATCTGACGACATCAACAAATTGAAAATGCTCTTTTATTTCCACACAAAATTAGAGACAATCTGAAATTCTTCAAAGTGATCCTGCTGGGCACGACGTTCGAAAATTATTGATGCCTTCCGACATTTCATAATCGATACTAAACACACAATGATTGGAAATTCTTGCTGCGGCCTCGTCCGGCTGGATTTCAATTGGATGGCCGATATATGATTGCCAGCGTCAAGTTTGGCTCAAGGATATCAGAGAGCTACTCTAATGCAACACGGGGTTGTTTTCTTGTAGAATGGAGAATATGGATAAATGGGATAAAAAATTGGGCTCTTTATCTTTGAAGAAGCTGACGAGACTTGCTCTTCCTCGGACTCCATTGAAGACCTAGGGAGACTTGCTTTCCCTCGGACTTCATTCAAGAAGCCGACGAGACTTGCTTTCTCTCGGACTTCATTCAAGAAGCTGACGAGGCTTGCTTTCTCTCGGACTTCATTGAAGTAGCTGACGAGACTTGCTCTCCCTCGAACTTCATTCAAGTAGCTGACGAGGACTTGCTTTCCCCTGAACTTCATTGAAGAAGCTGACGAGACTTGCTCTCCCCTGAACTTCATTGAAGAAGCTGACGAGACTTGCTCTCCCCTGAACTCATTGAAGATGCTGACGAGACTTGCTCTCCCCTGAACTTCATTGAAGATGCTGACGAGACTTGCTCTCCCCTGAACTTCATTGAAGATGCTGACGAGACTTGCTCTCCCCTGAACTTCATTGAAGAAGCTGACGAGACTTGTTCTATCTCGAACTTCATTTAAGAAGCTGAAAGGGTGTTCCACATTCCCCCAAAACTGGAACCTCACCATCAGATAGAATTTAACGTCATTCCCAGGATATGTAGACCCTCAACCACCGCCTTCTAGCATCCATATAATAAAAAGGGGTTGGGTTGCCATAAGAGCAATCATATAGTTGGTAGGGCTTGACGTGGCCAGCCAATTGATTGGAGGGGGCCTCTCCGACCACCCGTATAGCCCAAGAACAGGCCAAAGTGGAATATTGCATGCCATGGACTGCTCATCCACCTGGGCTCGATCCTTAAGCATCACGGGTCGCCACCCACAGTCAACAACTGGCCGCATTGGGGGAGTCTTACCCCTCTGCAGAGGTGCATTCTAACACCCCAGCCGACAGGATGGTCATTAGAACTGAGGGTACTTGCTCTACCTCGGACTTCAAAGAACACCAGTTACGACTGGTGGGAAATACTCATTAAGTGTAAGATGATAAAAGAAAAGGGGCTGTTTTTAAAAAGGGCACTAGTTTTTGCAGGATAGAAGAGGCTAAAAATGGGGGGGGGTTGAGTTGTAATGAAGAATATCTTTATCTCTGGCTGCCAGCCATGACCAAGTGATTGTTACACCAATGTGGGGCAATGAGGGAAATTTCTAGTTTGACAAAACAATCAATATTCATGGTATCGAACACTTTTAAGTTGGTTGTCTACAACAGAGAGGAGATCTGAAAGTGCAGACACGATGCTAAGGTAGATAGATATTGCACGGGTCGAGGTTATGAATATAGAGACAAGGAATATATATATATATATATATATATATATATATATATATATGTGTGTGTGTGTGTGTGTATGTATGTATGTAAAGTGTGTTTATGGAGCCACACAGTTATTTAGTGCACTGAAAAGTTATGAAATCTATACAGGATTATATATATAATATATTATATATATATATATATATATATATATATATATATATATATACACACACACATACATAAACAAGATCATATACATATGCACCCACTCGTACATAAGTTTAGATACACATATCTTATTATAATGGAGATTGTGGGTTTGTCTGTCTGTAACCGAAACTATATTACTATACAAGTCACAATTCCTTTAGTTATTTACATCATATTCTCCATGATTTTATTTTTTTATTTAAACCTCATTTATTAGTAAAATTGTGTTACATCATTAAGACTTAACAATATCTACATACTAATAACATGCAATTGTATTTATATATACAACAAAATAGCGGTTTACAGTGTGAATGGGAAGGCTAATTTGCATATTGATCTTAAAAAATTGATTTTAATAAATATATGCTTAGTATTATTGATTTCTAATTGTTTGGTTTTATCTTATTGAATATGAGCAAAAATCTCGGGGATAAATCTTAAAAGAAATACATTAACAAGAAGAAATAACTGTAATATTATTCTTTACTTCCTATTTTAACTAAACAGTTTAATTAGGAAAATTTACCAATGAATGTCGGGAGTAACGAAAAATGATGGAAGAGTTAGTTTCAAAGTTGTTCTATTTTTCAATCATACCCCCTCTGTTCAAAATCTTTTTATCTACATTCATATTCAGTTTCATTAGCCTTTCTAATTTAATATGATATTTTATTATAAAATTTAACTAAAATACTCGCACCCGGAGGGTGCATATATTTGCTAGTATATATAATATACGATCATATAGCTATGCACACATACATACAATCTCTCTCTCTCTCTCACACACACACACAATATAACCCTTATACAAACAAATAAAGCAAAAATATTAATTGAATTAATTGTTTATATATATATATATATACAGAGTTTCTCGCCTATGCAATCTTCAGAGGTGGAGCGCCACACCTTCCATCAGCTCCTTACTTTACCGCACAGATCCCTGTGCTACTCATACGCTGAGTTGGCGGGGACCGGTATCGAACTAGGAACCTTGTGGTTTCTAGCCGAACGCTCTACCGACTGAGCTAAGGGGATAGACTCCTTCGCTGACTGGCTGATACCGACTTTAGGCCGTCCCGACGACTTTACTTATATATATATATATATATATATATATATATATATGCTTATCTTTTATACTACCCTTTATTTTTTGTCATTTTATGCAGACTGCACAATATTCAGCAAAAATGGAGTCTTATTATTCACAATAAAGAACCAGGTACACACACACACACACACACACACACACACGATCACTCATACGCATACACACATACATTTCACACGCACACTGGCCTTATTATAGATGATAAAGAACTAGTCAGGTCAATTAAGGTTTTCTACTCCCATCCCCCTCCAGATTTGTGTGATAAGTACGTATCAGATTCACAACCCCATAACCCACACCGCGAAGTCCACCGCATAAGGGTATCAAATTCTGTGGGGACATCTGTTGGGATGTCTCACCGTCTATAAAAACACGCACACACAGTTCATTTTTATAGTATAGATAGATAATTTCTCGTGGCCTCAGTGATCCAATTGGCAGCCTAGTTGTCATTCCCATTTGTAAAACACGGGAATATGATCCGTTTTGGGGGGATAGTGGGAAAAAAAGCACCGACCCTTGGTTAACTGCTATTAAAGGGGACGGTGGTTCGTCGGAAGGGGGGTAACGAGAGAGACGAAAGAACCGGGTAGAATTGAAATATATCAGTAACTTGTTGATATTTAAGAGCGTTAAAAAATAAAAAAGATAAAACAAAACAAAAACGGATGGGTATCGGGTGTGGGAAATAATTTCAACAGCGGAAAGATGGTCGGAGATCGGACGGGGACATTAAAATGATGACGGGTGGAGATCAAAACTCGCAGGGTAATGAAAATAGGCGTGTCACTGACATCTTTTCCTCTCTTCGTTATTAGCTTTCTGTTTGAAAGCCAGGTTGGATTTTACGGCATGTCAACCCTTGTTGGCTTATTTTATGCCGAACACGTTTGTCTTATTCATTCTTGATGGGTACTCAATTTTTTTTAACTGAATCTTTAAACACGTTTTTAACCTTCATTATTTGGAAGGTAGATTGGATTTTACGGCATGTCAACCCTTGTTGGGTTATTTTATGCAGATGACATGTTTTATTCATTCTTAAAAAAAAAACATTCTATGCTATTTAACCGATAGATAGGACTCTAACAGGTACTATCACTCCGGGTCAGGCTGTATTCTACGGCAGGTCAACCCCTGTTGGATCATTTTATGCCAAAGGTTTTGTTTTATTCATTCTTAATAGATACTCAATTTTTTTAAATACATTTTACTATTTAACACATAGATGGAACCCTAACAGGTACTACCACTCCGGGTCAGAGTGGACCAGAGAGCAATGGTGACGAAGCGGTGCTCCACATTCCACAAAAACTGAAACCTCACCATCAGATAGTTTAACGTAATTCCAAGGACATGAATACATGTTGTATACGCTCTTTCCTTACTTCTATTATTCTTCTGCTCATCTTTGGTATCTTACGTTCTTCTTCTAGCGTCTGTACTTCGTCTTGGGGATTTCGTGTCTGGTCTTCCATTGGGGATTTCTCTTTATCAGAAGCCCTGTGTCATTGGTAGTTTTTAGATAATAACCCAAGACTTCGATTTGATTTAGATCATATTTTATTCCGAAATCCACACCAGACTACCTGCGCAGATTGAGTCGGCAGTGCGCTTAACGCGACTTACCACTTTCGTGGTTTGGCCGATACTGAACTAAATTCTCTTTCTAATGTAAACCGGAAGAGGGTCTTCTCCACCAATTCTCACGGTATCCACCGGAAGGATCAGGATGAGGTCAAGCCGAGTCACTCAATCCTTCAAGACCGCCGGCTGCAACTTATAACAGCCATTTTGGTTTCTACACTACTGTAAATAAGTGTTAGCGTACTAACAATTATGTAACATACATTCAGCCACCGCCTTCTAACACCCATATGATAAAAAGGGTTGGGGGTTGCCTTAAGGACAATAGTGTTGGGACAATCATATAGATGCTAGGGCTTGACATGACCATTTGATTTATCCGACCGTCCGTCTAGGTGGAGAGTTGCATGTCATGGGCTGCTCAGCCACCAGGATTCCATCATTAAGCATCACGGGTCGCCATCCACGGCCAACAGGTGACCCAATTGGGCAGGGGGTCTTACCCCTCTGCAGAGGTGCAGTCGGGATATATCAACGCTCCAGCGTTATGGAGGCGCGTGGTCTAATGGTTAGAGTCGTAGGAAATGGACTCGTCAACCCGAGTTCAATTCCTGGACGAAGCTGTTGGCATTTCACATGGCGCTAATACCTTGGAAAGGTACGAATCTAATTCTCCCTCCAGCTATGGGTAAATAGCAGGGCATACTGGACTCTTTAACCATGGCTAGGTAACCAGTCTAGGAGAAGGAAAACTCTGAATTCAAACATGTTGAACTCCGCTTAAGAATTGAAAGTCATTGTTTGCGTTTGAGATTAAAACCCAAACCAATCATGTAAAACCAAAACAATCAATGGATTTTTATTATCCCCCGTCTACCCAGGCAACGCCGGGTAGCCGCTTCTTGTATTAAATAAAGTATATAGTTAGTGTTTAAAA
>CM042175.1:879090-899090 GCA_023376005.1 Doryteuthis pealeii
TCGATAAACCACCGCTATGAATATGAAAAGCTGATTTGACGAACAAAGATCTTTTAGAAAATGGATCCCGATGAAAGGCCGAAAAGGGAAAAGTGAAATGTACGAGCCAAAAATGAAGAAGAAGAAAAAGGAAGAAAAGAGATGCGAGATTTGCATGACAAAGAAGAAACATCGTTGGTAGATTCGATTTGATAACGAAAAAAAAAAAAAAACATTATGAGTAGATGAAATTATTTAAACCATAAAAGACTGCGCAGGCGCATAAAAGATTATATATATATTATTTATTTATTTATATATGTATTTCATATATTATTATATATTTATTTCACTTAGCGCAAATACCCTTGGGAAAAGTATGAATTCAACTCTCCTCCAGCTATGGGTAAATAGTTGGGCAGACTGGGCTCTTTAACCTTGGTTAAGCAACCGGTCTAGGAGAAGGAAAACTCTGAATTCAAACCTGTTGAACACCGCTTAAGAAATTGACCTTGTGTCATATCCTGCTCTTGCGAAGGGGTTGATATATATATATATATATAGTGCTCTGTATATAATCTAAAAAGATTATTATACATTGAGCTCTCTGTAGTGATTTAAAGATTCACTGTATTTATACATACTGGATCATACAATAATAATACAGTGCGTCTTAGATATCACATATAGAATCATCCCTTACTACCAACTTTTGGATACCTCACACACACACACACATATATATATATGGTATCCAAATGACTAGTTGTAAGATATGGTTCTATTTGGGATCTTCAAAACCTCATACAACTCGTCGACCCGAGTTCAATTCCAGGACAAAATTGTTTGCATTTCCCATAGCGCTAATACCCTTGGGAAAGGTATGAACCCAATTCTCCCTCCAGCTATGGGAAAATAGTAGGACAGACTTGGCTCTTTAACCATGGCTAGATAACCAGTCTAGAGCGGAGTTCAACAGGTTTGAATTCAGAGCTTTCCTTCTCTTAGACCGGTTGCCTAACCAAGGTTAAAGAACCCAGTCAGCCCTATTTATCCATAGCTGGAAGGAGAGTAGGATTCATACATTTCCCAATGGTATTAGCGCTAAGTGAAATGCAATTACCACATCCAGGAATTGAACTCGGGGCGACGAGTCAATTTCCCATGACTTTAACCATTACACCACGCGTAAATAAGTATATATATGCTCATGAAACACTGGCAAATATACAACAGTGTATGGGCACTTCACGCGGTGTAATGGTTAGCAAGCTAGGTATATTCTCATACACGTGTATAGCTTGTATTATTTGGACTATTCAGACTATCGTCCTCATCTTAAATTGTTATACAAGGCGTGTCAAAAAGTATTGAGATTTTTGTACTTTTTGACACACCTTGTATAACAATAAAGATGAGGATGATAGTCTAAATAATTCAAAGTATAAATGAGTTTGCATATAGTTAACAAGCAAAAAGAAAAATGTTTTAACACCTCGATTTAAACAGAAGAATTTTAGTCTAAGTTACTAGACAGTGTGTGTGTGTGAGAGAGAGAGAGAGAGAGGGGGAGAAAGAGCGAGAGAGAGAAACAGAGAGGGAAACAGAGAGACAGACAGACAAGAAAGAGGGAGAGAGAGAGAAAGAGAGAGAGAGAGAGAAAGAAAGAGAGAAAAAGAAAGAGAGAAGAGAAAAAGAAAGAGAGAGAGAGAGAAACACACACAGAGGGAGAAGAGAGAGAGAGAGAGAGAGAGAGAGAAGAGACAGAGAGAGAGAGAGAGAAGAGAAAGAGAGAGAGAGAAATAGAGAGAAACAGAGAGAGAAACAGACAGACGGAGAGAGAGAGAAAGAAAGAGAGAAGAGAAAGAGAAAGAAGAGAAGAAACAGAGAGAGAGAGAAACAGAGAGGGGGAGAGGAGAGAAAGAGAGAGAAGAGAGAGAGAAACACAGAGAGGGAAACAGACAGAGAGAGAGAAAGAGAAAGAGAAAGAAGAGAAAGAAGAGAGAGAGAAAGAGAGAGAAATAGACAAAGAAAGAGAGAGAAACAGACAGAGAGAGAGAGAGAGAGAGGGAGAAACGGAGAGTGAATGAGAGACAGATGGATAGACAGAGATAAGATAAGAATAATTCTCAAAGAATTTAAATCAATATCTCAGAAAAACGTAAGTAAAAAGGCACCATACTACAGAAGCTCCCCCCGGGGGGAACACACAACAAACAAAGAAAACACTTTTTTTCCCTTTCCCTACTTTATACATTTAACTTCATATTATTTTCATGTTAAGTTGGCTGCTCTTTTCTTTTCTTTTCTTTTTTTCGTATTCCTGTTTATGTTTATTTATTTATATTTACTGTTTTTTTTGTATTTTTTTAGAGGTCCGCCATTTTGTTGTTAGTTCCAGTTCAACTTGCGCAGATTTGCACCTTGTATCGTCTTAAATAGAACATAAACAATATCATTGTTTCCCAAGACGGTCTGTCAAGTGGTCTCTATATCAGGCAATTGGCGGCCGGCAGTTTCACCGAGAGAAAAAAAAAAGTATTTTTAGAAGGAAGATATTTCCATTGGCAGAGACAGCAGATTATTACGTGTTTAAGAAATATGAAAAATCGCACACGAGATACACGAAAAAGAAATTTGAAAAAAAAAAAAAAAAAATGCTGAAGTATATATATGTTTTCTGCAACAGATAAAATTCCTGTAGTCCAGGCATTTCAAACTGAGTAGACGCAGGGATTACGTATACGTGTCACGAGGGTCACACGTGACAACTAAGTCCTTCTTCTATATTAACTCTTAATGTCCACCCGGCCGGAAGTCACATTCATTTTCCTGATTTTTTTTTGTTAAAGAAAATTAGGGAAATATCCAATTTTGATTTTAAAATATCAGTGTTGACTTATTAATCAACGAAACTTATAAATCATCAGTTATTCTAAAATTGCAGATTCTAAAAACACTCGGGATATATATATATATATATATATATATATATATATATGTGTGTGTGTGTGTGTGTGTGTGTGTGTGTTTGGACAGCATTTTTTCATTTATGCATGTAGAATTAAACAAAAGACACATCTCCTGTTTAACAATTTTATTTTTGATCTTTTCGAGTTTTCTGGCCAACTTTTTAATATGTGGGTGGAATTCGTGGATAAGTTCACCAAAGTTCATATCCCCAGTACTTTTACTATATATATATATATATATATATATAAATGTAAGGTATCCAAAAACTGGTTGTAAGGGATGATTCTACATGGGATCTTCAAAATCTCACTGTATAATTATATTGTATGTTTTAGTAGGTGCAAATACAAGGATTTTTATAAATCCCTAAAGAGAGCTCAATGTATAATAATCTATATTTTAGATTAAATACAGAGCAATATTTACCTTTGAAAGTAAGGAAGGAAAAACCTTTTAAAAGCCTTTTAAATAATTTTGATGATATAATATTATTCAAGTCAGTCAGTCAGTCTACTATTGGTTTGAACAATGTGACTGGCCAAGTACAACTGAACCAGTGTCAAGACAACAGGTACTTATGCGAATTCAGAACCGTCCACTCATGCATTTGGGTGATTCCATTTCCTGAGTCCTGATTGGCTGCTTGGTTTGTATGATCCTCTGAGGCTCCATAAATCCTGCCATTCTGCAGTAGTCTTTGCAGCAAACCAGATTCGTATTTCAGTTACGACTGCTTGCTGTCTTGTCTTGCCAATTCGACGGTAATTGGACTTAGTATTATTATACAAATATCATTAATAATCTTAATCTTCTATATATTAATATTCATGTCGCTTATTTGTACGACAGTTTTCATCTTGCAATTTCCTCTGGTTAAAAATAAGACCGTCCAAATCGTCCAAGATTAAATGCAAAAATGTAAATCCTGATTATCTGGTGTTGCTTGTCTGCCGAGTTCTTTTTCTTATGAGTGCCGTAAATCAGCTAAATAATGGACCATTCCGTTTATTATTAGAAAGAAAAATGACATGCTACACAGAAAAAATATAATAAGAAAGAGAGAAATTAGGGGAAAGATGGAGAGGGGTGCACGCAAAAGCGATAACGCTAATCTGTTTCAATTGAACATAATGAAAAGAAGGAAAGAAAGAAAAAAAGCGCGCGCGAGAGAGAGAGAGTTATATCAAGATTATTATATTTTTACATATTAAACTATTTAGCAATAGCTCTTAAGTAAACATATCACAGTGGAGAAGGAAAAAAAGAACGAAAGAAGAAGAGAGGAAAAGAGGGGGAAAAGACAAAAAAAAAGATATTTTTGATTCAGTTTTGTTTTCAGATCGAGAGTGTGATTAAGTCGCGTCTTTGGTGGCGTGTTTGTTCTCTCTCTCTTCTCTTCTCTCTCTCTCTCTTCTCTCTCTCTCTCTCTCGTCATTCATTCGACGGAACATCAACACATAAAAGCAAGCAAACAACAACAAGTTGTGCTTTGCGGCTTTAACAAAGACAGATGTCACTTGTTAACGAATTATGTTTTAGCACTCGATATACAAAGGCTGACACTCACAGAAGAACTGTAGATGGAGAGGGGGGAGGAGAGGGAGAAGGGGTGGGTGAGTGCAGTTATTTAAATATGTATGCAAAATATAAACATACATATACATATATGCACACACACACACATATATATATACGAGCCTGGGTGTGTTTATATATATATGTATGTATGTATCGTAGCACTTGATATACAGAGGCTGACACTTCACAGAAACACACAGGTGAGGTAATACCATGATGAAGGTGGTAAGAGTATTTATCTAAAAACGTATAGAAGTATAACATTATATATATATATATACACGCACAACACACGAGTATGTGCATATATATATATATATATATACACACACACACGGAGTTGTGCATATATATATATATATATATATATATTATATTATATATACACACACACATGAGTTGATGCATATATATATTATATATCCAACACACACACACACATTGAGTATGTCATATATATTATATACAACACACATCAGTATGTGCATTATATTATATAATTATATATATATATATATACGACAAACATACATGAGTATGTATATATTATATATATTATATATATAGCACACACATACATGAGTATATTATATATATATATATATATACACACACACAACATACACATGAGTATGTGACACACACACACACATAATATATAATGTTTTTCTATAGAATGCATTGAAATCAGAAAGAAAGGTATTGTCAGTGGTCAGGAATTAATACAAGCATTACTGATAGATATAGGCTATTATATGTATAATGTAATATATTGCTAATGATTTTACTATAGAATGCATTGAAAATAGAAAGAAGGATGTCAGTGGTCAGGAATTAATACAAGCTTACTGATAGAATAGGTTTATATGTATAATGTAAATTATGCTAATGATTTTACTATAGAAATGCATTGAAAATCAGAAAGAAATGTATTGTCAGTGGTAGGAATTATTGCAAGCCTTAATACATATGTTATATAATTTTTGCAGAACAGAAATTTGTAATCATTGATTTTGACTCAAAAAAAAAAAGAACTTGGTTAAGACTTATTATACACAAAGTATGTATCATTATTCTTTGACTAAAGAAAAAGTTGAAATTTGGGCAGGAAAAGAAGGAGAAAATAAAAGATGAAAAAGATAAAAAAAAAAAAGGAAAGAAAAAAGGAAGAGAAGAAAAAGAAGAAAAAACGAAAGAAAGAAGAAGAAAACGAAAGAAAGAAGAAAGGAAAAAGATGAAAAAAGGAAAGAAAAAGACGAAGAAGAGAAAAAACGAAAGAAAGAAAGAAAGAAGAAAGAAAAGAAAAGAAAGAAAGAAAAAAAAAGAAGAAAAAGGAACAAGATAGTAAAAAGGATAAAAAACAAAAAAAAAAGAGAGAGAAAGAAAAAAGAAAGAGAAAAAAAGAAAAGAAAGAGAAGAAAGAAAAAGAAAAGAAAAAAGAGCATGGGAAAATTGAGTTGTTAAATTTAAGAGAAACTGATAATATTATAATATATAAATTTACACTAAGAAGGTTAAGTCTAGTTCCACTAGTAAATTAGTCAAAATTTGGATGACTTCAAAACTATCAGGTTTTTTGGGGTTTTTTTTGTTTTTACAGTTCTTTGTTTTTTAACACAAAGTCGAATATCTTTGACGAGCATGAAGGTTCTAAAAGAGTTAAGATTATTGAGTGAAATTAGGACTCGAAACCAGAGAACGATAATCAGAGAATTCTTTGAAGTGAACTACTCAAAAAAAATTACCCCCTCTGCCTAGCTCAGGTGCAAAACATGGTAAGTAAACCAACCTCATTGGTTGATGCAGTAGAGCACTTCAACAAAACCAGGGACCACATCAGTGAAGTCAGCATCATTTATAGTTAAGAACATCTTGCCAGTTGAACACATAGATTAAGTGTCCTCTCTCCACTCAAACTGCACAAAGTGTTACAACTTCTCTTCCATTATTTGATTTCCATTTTATTGTTTTTTCTCATGGATTCTAATGCTGATGGTGAAAAAACTGGTGAATTAGGAGTTTTAGGTGATTTTCGAAGCTTCGATAACCCCCTGAGAGAGGGCAAAATGGCAATTGGTGAATAAAGGCATAATAATGTTTTTCTGATAGAGTTGATAGGAGTATCACATAGTAAAGATGATGATGGCGTTGAGTATTAAGGGAGATATGGGCTTCAAAGTTGCCCAATAGCATTTTTCAGTCATTATAGACTAGTATTTTGATGAAAATGTACGTTATCGATTTTATTGTTTTTTCTCATGGATTCTAATGCTTGAATTTACTGATGGTGAAAAACTGGTGAATTAGGAGTTTTAGTTGATTTTCGAAGCTCGATAAAGTGACAGACTTTGTGTTGTGTTTTTTTATCTCGTGAACCTGTCTCTAACTCGTAACCTTCAAATCAGCCAGCAAGAACATTACAGTGTGGGGTCATCGACATAGTGCAATGAAGGCAGACTGGTGTATTGAACACAAGTTAGAAAATCTCTTTGCGAGAGAATACAGAATGCATCGTACAACAGGATCACTATCATCATCAGGTCACGGTATTAGCATGGATATCCATAACAATCTCTCTCCATCCGTGCCTATACTCATTGTTCTCTGGAGATCCTCTACACAGCCCTACATACAAGCAGGATGCGACACAGTTCAATTTCTTAAGCGGATTTAATAGGTTTGAATTCAGAGTTTTTCTTTTCCTTTTCATTAGCGCTAGACCAGGCAGTTTGATTTTGCTCTGAGGTGGATGCCACAGTCACATCAGCTCCTTACTTTGCCGACAGATCCCTGTGCTACTCATACGCGATTTGTAAGGGCGGTATTGAACTAGGAAACTTGTGTTTTCTAGCTGAATGGTTACGACTGAGCTAACCTGGCCCTTCACATAAATGTACTAACCCATATATACACAAACACAATTGCACATTAACATGCAAAACACACAATACACCTAACAGCGTCCTACACCACAACACAATGCACATTTTCACATACTAACACTTGACGTCATATACAAATGCACTCTTGCACTTCACAAACAAAGAAACAACACACAATGTGCACTAACACACACACACACTATTGCACATTAATGCAAAACACAAATGCCCTAACACGTCATACACACACACACACTACTGAGAAACTAACCGGCCTTCATAAATGTTAAACTAACCCATAATATAGACAACACAACACACACCAATTGCACATTAAACACACAAATTCCCCTATGACGTCATGTACAGATGCACCCCTGATGTGGATACCACACTACATCAGCTCCTTACTTTACGCGACGATCCTGTGCTACTCATAGCTGATTTGGCAGGGCGGTATCGAACTAGGAACTTTTGGTTTCTAGCTGAACGCCTCTACTGAGCTAACCCCGTGCTTCACATAATGTATACTAACCATATATAGACACAACACAGACCAATTGACACATTAAACAACAAATTCACTCTAAGTACGTCCATGTACAGATGCACAAGGTAATTTTTAAGCGGATTTTAATAGGTTGAATTAAGTTTTCTTCTCACTAGACTGGTACTATCCATGGTTAAGAGGCAGTCTTTCTGCTATTTTACCCACAGCTGGAGGGATATATGAATTCATACCTTTTCACGGGTATTAGCACTATGTGAAATGCAAAAGCCTTGTCTGGATTTTGAATCAGATCGACAGTCTTTCCTCGACTCTAACATATATGCACATGCTCTCGCAATTACATTTATAAACAAACACAATAACAAGACACAATACACATGCACAATGAATTACCACAACAACAGCACTGAACATACACAAATTCTCTAAATAAGATAGATAGAAAAAGGTAAAGTCGCGGTGGTCAAAGTAATATCAGCCATCATCGAGTGAGTCTACTCCTTTATAGAGTAGAGGAGATTTGATTTTGCCTTGAGGTGGATCCAACACTACATCAGATCCTTACTTTACAGAGATCTGTGCTACTCATAACACTAGATATAGAGAGAGATAAATAAGAACCTTATATAGATATATATATGAAGCTCTACAGACTAACCGTACTTACATAAATTAACTACATTATAAGACAAACACCAGACATATGATAAAACCAAACATAAGAGCTGTACATGCAGGTCATTTTTAAGCGGATTTAATAGGTTTGAATTAGATTTTTTCTAGAGTACTATATGGTTAAAGAGACAGTCTTTCCTGTATTATACAGATGAGGAGAATATATGAATTCATACCTTTTAGGTATAATACGATATTGGAATGCAAAGGCCTTGTTTAAGATTTGAATCGGTTTACAAGTCTTTCTAGACTTAAACCAAATTCCACAAGTCATGTACGATGCACCTTGCCATATAATGCACATATATATGCACTACAATATATCAAAAGCTCAAATCGAATATCTGCAGAAAAAAAAAGAAAAGAAAAGAAAAACATGAAGTGTTAATGGGAAGAATTTTAACTGTATACCACTTTAAATTATGCCATTGTGTTTGAAAAAGAATCCTGATCGATCTCTTTGACAGAATGGATTGAAGAATGAAAAAAAAAATAATAAAAATAAATAAAAAAAGCAAAGGGAGGAGGAGGAGGAGATTGAAAGTGAAAGTGAAACTATCCAGAAATCCTCGGCTCTGAATTACACAGATTTGATCTTTTAAGACAATTGGAAAAAATAAATAAATAAATAAAAATTTTTAAAATAAAAGATGGGACCGATAAGTTAAAAGAAGATGAACACCAGAAAAAAAAGAAAAGAATATATAGAGATGCGAAAGAAAATCTTAAAATGGAACTTTTTCTTTTTTCCAAAAATCAAAATTTGATCTTTCTTTTTTTTTTTTTTATTAAATTTAATGACAGATTTCAATGCGTTATTCGACAAGAGATTAGATCAATTTTTCTTTTCCTTTTTTCCTAAAGGCAATGATACTTAAACTCTTTTATATTTTCATTAAAAAAAAAAAGAAAAAAGTAAAGAAAAGAAAAAATCTTTGGGAATCCTATTCAAAGAGAATAAAGGAACACTGTCTATAATTTTTACTCTTAGGGAATGAAAAAAGGACAAATTCTTTAAAGTTTAAACGCTAAAGAATTTTTTCAAAATGAATAAAAAAATAAGTAAATAAAATTAAATAAAATAAAAAAAAAGAATTATTTTTCAGTCTGCATGTCTATTCTTAAAAGTTTAAAAGCTAAGAAAAAAAAAAAAATTTAAAAGAAAAAAAAAAAAAAATAATAAAATGAAAATGAAAAAAAAAAAAAGAATTATTTTACGAGTCTTCATATCTAACACCAATCAGTTTTCTAAAATTTTTCTTTAGAGAAAATTTGACAAAGTCGATGAATGTCGATCACAGATCTCAATAAAAAAATTTCTGTTGCAATCCCTTCTATGGAAAGGTCAAAAGATAAAATTCCTTGATAAGAACCACTCCATTTAAGAAGATAGAAATAAACAGAAAATCTATTCCTATGTGTTATGGTAATTTACCACACACACATGAACTCTTCTAACTATGAATAGCAGCAGGTTCTGCTCTTAAGCGCGAGTCAATTTTCAGCGAAGCAGTTGATGAACCGGACACAGTAACCTTCTCATTTGTATATGTTTGTACTACTGTTCTTTGTTAATATATTTGTTTAACTCATTTCTCTTTGTGTTTTATTATGGACCGATATTACAGAAGCAATGTTGTGCCCAATACACTGGATATCTACCTTATTTCAGAACTCTTTTTTTGACACTTTCGGTTAGGTTGGGGGTTTAGGGTTAGTTTATGAGAAATAAATAAATAGTATATCAGTCAAGAGTGGTTCCCCTTTGATCATGCAGTCAACTAGGAAATTACCCTAATTTTTCCAAGTGTTTGTGTTTACAATTATTAATCTACAAAGTAACTTTCAAAATAAAACAGAATAAAAAAGGAAACATAGGGTGACCCAAAAAAACAGAAACGAGCCCTAACCCATTTAAACATTAAAAAAAAATTAAAATTAAAATTAAAGTTTTATTACAAAATTTGTGGGTTCTGTTTTTTCTGGGTCAACCTGTGAATATCATGTTACTCAACTAAGAACTAACCGATGATCCTTAATAGAATTATCCCCAACATACAAGTCAATTGGATACTTTTCCCTATATATATATTATATATACTAGCAAATATATGCACCCTCCGGGTGCAAGTATTTAAGTTTTATATATATATATGTTAAATTAGAAAGGCTAATGAAACTGAATAAGAATTCAGATAAAAATATTGAACAGAGGGGGTTAATAGGAAAATAGAACAACTTTGAAAATAACTGTTCACCATTTTCCCTTCTCCGTCTTCAGTGGTATTTCCTATATTTAACTATTTAAGTTAAATAGGAAGAAAAGAATAAAATTACAGTTATTTTTTATGTTATGATTCTGTGTTAAGATTTATCCCGAGATTTTTTGCTCATATTTTTAAGATAAAACTAACAATTAGAAATCAATACTAAGCATATATTTATTAAATCAAATTTTTTAAGATCTATATGCAAATTAGCCTTCCATTCACACTGTAAACCGAGTATTCGTTGAATATATAAATATAATTGCATGTTATTAGTATGTAGATATTGTTAACAGTCTTAATGTTGTAAAACAATTTACTAATAATTGAGGTTGAATAAAAATAAATTTGGAGAATGTGTGTAAATAAACAAAGGCATTGTGACTTGTTATATAGTATATAGTTTCGGTTTAACAGCGACAAACCACAATCTCCATTATATAAGATTATCTAAACTGAAAGAATCAAGGATTGTGTTTCTAAAGGCTTTTTTCCTATTTAGTTTAATGACACAAAATACATCCAAAATTTCTTTATTTCTAGGATTGAGTTATTTTGAAAAAAATTTTTTATTAGTTCTAATTAATTATAATTTGCAATTAAGTAAAAAACTGACGCATTCTTTCCTACAATGTGCCTGTCACTTTCCCTCTCTATATATTATTTGATTACTCTCGTTATATATTTTAGTTTCTCTATGAGTGATTAGAGAGTGAATATATTTGTATTTAGTTTCGCAAGCAGCTAGCTCATAGCTTAAATCAGCTCAACATACTCTACTTACAACTTCTGCATGGTTAGGGTTTGGTTTATTAAGAGGATTTTACGTCTTTAGGGGAGCTCTTACCTCCAGTTGTAGGCAAATTATTCGGACGAAAGAAGACAACTACACAAGGTATTTAAACCCATATATGACAAAGGGTAAAAGAATATTGTGCAGATTTTGTTGGAATTTGCTACCGACTTATTGAGAGGTGAAAATTACAATTCGTTGGAGAAGTGGACTAGCAAGGGTATTCTGGGTAGTGTGGTTGTGGAGTTCTGTAAGAACGCATTCCATCGTGGTCAGTTTGTATGAACTAAGTAAAAAGTTAGGGAGTGCTTATTAGAAGCTAACGCCACTGGGTATAACTACGCTTTTTAGGGCTAGGTGATGGGAGTGCTTATTTTAGCGAGACTCGCCTCGGTGACATCTCCAGATAAGTGGGGTTTGATTCTCCGCAACCTCGTGTTGGAGATTTGCCCTAGCAGGCAGGGGAAGATAAGTTTATACTATCAGATTTCCATCATTTATATCATATAGAGAAATTTATAAAAGATTGTTAAAATTATCAAAATTTTTTTAAAAGAGCAAAAAAATCGGTTTAAGGTTAGGTTAGGGTTTTATATTATAAGAACAATTATATAAAGAAAGAAAAAAAAAATGCCAAACCTTAACAAGTCAATTTTTTATAAAGTTCAGACATTACATTCCAAATAAATTCTTTAATTTACCCTACTAAATATCATTAGTTTTTCTGCGGCTTCACACTACTAGAGAAGTTTAAGGCGGATAAAAATAAAATTCTTTTTTATTCATTTTAATTTGCCTATTTCGCAGAATCGGCAGTGCATCAGTTTCATATCGAAGAAAGGTTCCAAAATACGTCTTTGTAAAGTAATGTTATATGTATACCGGCAATAGTTTACTGATGCTATTAGACTAGTGACTGACCAAAGAGTTGGTAATTGTATGATGAATAAATATACGATGGTGTGGGCTTACTGCGATAATTTACTGCAATGAATTTACCTAGATTAAGTACAAGGTATTACTTGGATGCTTGGGGTTATCAATTGTATATGACTTTTGGAGAAAAGCTTTATATAGGGGTGGAGAGATTATTCTTTTTAAAGGCTTCCATTACGATGTGAGATATCCATGGCAGGTATTATTGACATGTACATGTTATGTTGCAGGCGGTCACTGAATAGGTTCAAGTAGAATGATCGCTAGGTAAGGTGGAAAAGTTCAAAAGTATACAAGATGATGTTATACAGTAGTTAGCACAGGTCTAAGGTGAGATTCCAGAGAAAATAGACGTATCGTCTGACTGCTGCCGGGTAGATAAAAATAATTTTGTCCGTTTTTTTTCTGGGCCACTTCTCTATAGTATTTTCGAAGAAATATCTCGAGAAAGCTTGGATAACGCAAATCTATTTGTAAGATTAGAAACCAGTGGTAGATGTATTAAAAAAATGGGTTGGTAGCTTGAAACATGCTTATATGGTGTTCTCTCGTGCCTCCGTAGTCGTATTTGGTTGGTTTTGGTTGGTTGGTTGGTTGGGTTTTACGGCATGTAAGCCTTGGGGAGTTATTTATGAAGGCGAACTTCTAATTGATAAAGAAGGTTTAAATGTGAAAGGTTTTGATAATTTAATTTTAAATGATAATCAATTTTGTTTAGTAAACTATGTATTATTATTTAAACCCCATAGGTGAGTTTTATCTGATTGTGTTTTTTAAAACTCATTTTTCTGTAAAACAATATTTCTTTATTTAACCATGAGTGTGACTACAGGTGTTGGCGTACTTCCGGGTCAGAAGTGGAGTAGGGAGCAATGGTGAGAGGGGTGCTCATATTTCAAACTCCAGCGTTTAGAATATAGTAATTAAGTTTGAGTTTTAATCTTAACGTCCAGGACATGAAGAGCCTCAGCGCACTGATTCTAGCATCCATAATAAAAGGGTTGGGGCTTGATAGGGGAAATAGGGGTGGGACAAACATATGAGATTGCAAGGGCTAGTACATGGCTTGTCGATAGAATTGGAAGGGGACTTCCAATGCGTTAGCTTAAGTCAATGACTAAGATTGGAGTGCTGCATGTTATTGGATCGGTTCGCACAGGATTCGTTTAAGCTGTGCATAACATGTTCGCGATAGAGCATAGAGTACCAAGTGGACATTTGTGAGGGGGGGGGGGCTCTTAAGCTGTTGCAGAGGGTGCAGTCGGTGTATTCAAAGCTGACAGGGCTGGTTGGGGTAAAGTAAGTAGTTTTGTAGGCAGAACTTGCTCTAATAAGGGGGGTGTTATCAAGTTTTCTGTATCAAATGATAGTTCTGTAAGCAGAGACTGATATATTGAATTAATCGTTTGGATTCTTTGTAATTGTGTTAAAATGGATTGATTTCTTTAAACGATGTTTGAAAAGCTAAGTATAGGTATAGGTATCCTTTTTGAGAAACGAGAACATATGGAGCAGCAGTTAAAGTGGTTTGTTGCTGCAGTAGGAAGCTCTCTCTCTCGTCTTTTTCTTTTATTATATTTTTGTTTTTTTATTATATATATTAGATATATACAGTTTCTTTTCTTTTTCTCTTTTTCTTTCTTATCTGCTCTCCTCTTTCTATCTTTCATTCTCTTCCCACTGCCCTCTGGGTTTGTCCGTGTTGCTTTGTGATACGTTAGAGAATTTAGGGCATAGAGATAGTTTATGTGAATTTGCAACACAAATAAGTAAAGCGAAAGATGGATGGGGGAGCGAAAGTAGGAAAGTACGAAGAGAGAGAGAGAGTAGAGGAGAGAGAGAGATGAGAGTGGAGAGAGAGAGAGTCTGGAGAATCGAGAGGAGAGAGGAGAGGGAAGTATGGGAGAACAAGAGAGAGAGAGGGAGAGATAGAGAGAAGTTTGGCGGGAAAAGAAGAGAAAGTTTGGGGGGAGAAAGAGAAGAGTTTGGGGATGGCAGTGAGAGGACAGTATGGAGACGAAAGAAAAGAGAGAGAAGTATGGAAAAAGAAAAGACATAAAAGGAGAGATTAAAAATGAGGAAGATGAGTAGAGAAGAGGAGAGCGAGAGAGAGAAGAGAGAGGAGAGAGAGTGGTTAGGATGGAACCGAGAATTGAGAAAGGGACAGGAGAGAGAGCTCTATGGGAAGAGAGAAGGTGGCTGGAAGAGTGATAGAGAGAAGAGAGAGAAGGAGAGAGGGACGAGAGAAAGAGGGAGATTGTGTAGGGAGAAAGAGAGGAAATGGCAGATGAGAGGGAGAAGAGAGGGAGAGTGAGAGGGAGAGAGGAGAGAAAGAGGGGAGATGAGAGGGAGGAGGAGAGGAGAAAAGAAAAGGCGAATGAAGGGGACGAGAGAGAGAGAGAGAGAGAGAGAAAAGAAAGGAGGCAATGAGAGGGAGAGAGAGGGAGAGAGAGAGAGAAGAGAAGAGGCAGATGAGAGGGAGAGAGGGAGGAGAGAGAGGAAAAAAAGAGGGATGAGAGGGAGATGAGAGGAGAGAGAGTGAAAAAAGAAGAGTTCAGATGAGGAGGGGAGAGAGAGAGAGAGAAAGAGGCAGAAGTGAGAGGAGAAGAGGAAGAGAGAAGAGAGGAGGGTGGAGGGAGAGAGAGAGAGGAGAAGAGAGGGAGATGTAGGGAGATGGAGAAAGAGGCAGGATGAGAGGGAGAGAGGGAGATTGGGAGGGCAGCAGAGGGGAGAAGAGGGAGATATGAGAGGTGTGAGGTGTAGAGGAGATGAAGGAGAGATGAAGAAGTAAGGCCAGATGAGAGGGAGAGGAGAGAGGAGAGAGAGGGGAGATGAGAGGGGAGGGAGGAGAGGAAGAGGGGATGGAGGAGAGAGGTGGAAAGAGGAGATCGAGGAGGGTGAGAGGAATAGAGAGAGAAAGAAAGATAGGGATGTAGGAGAGAAGAAAGAGGCAATGAGAAGGAGTGAGAGAGGGAGATGAGAGGAAGGAGAAGAGATGAACGAGGTGGGATGAGATGATGGAAGGAGAGAGTGATAGAGAAGATGGCGGATGATGAGAGAGCAGGATGAGAGATGTTCGAGGAGAGAGATGAGAGGAGGAAATAGGAGAGTGAGAGGGAGAGTAGAGGAGAGAAGAGAAGGGGATAGTGGATGAGAAGAGAGAGAGGAAGAGGGAGGAGATGAGAGAGGAGATGGGAGAGCGGAAGAGGCGAGCTGTGAAGAAGGCTGGAGGAATAACAGAGAGAGAGGATAAGAGAGAGTAGAGAAAGGGAAGGATGATGAGTGTAAGATTAGAAGGAGAGAGAAGGAGGAGGAATGAGATGGGACAGATGAGAGCAGTAGTATGAGAGGAGGAGCAGATGGAGGGAGGGAGAGAGAAAAGGGCAGAATGAGAGGGGGAGTAGAGAGAGAGAGAAAGAGGAGATGAGAGAAGAGGGAAGAGGGAAGAGCGATGAATGAAGAGGAGAGAAGAGAAGAGAAGAGAGCTGAGACATGAAGGGGGAGGGTAGATTTGATGGCAATTGGATGATTTATGTTTAATTTTGTATTCCTCTCTCTCTGTTTCCGCTCTCTCGTTCACCCCGTGGCTTAGTGAATCAGAACTCAACGTGGAGATATTTGAGTTAGAGGTCGCTCAGACGTGTGTGAATCAGCGAGTCTGACGTTGGCGTAGAGTCAACAAGGACGACGATGCGACCGCCCGACCTGAGGCCCTACACCTTCCCCGTTATCACGCCCCGCTCGCAGACTGCAGACGTCCGAGGCACAATAATATTCCGCGTTGGTCGAAGCCCTCCCCCCGCGCCCAGGTACCGGCCGGTCAACACGTGCCTCCTCTCTCCTCCCCTCTTCCCCCCCCCCCCCACCATCATCACCCTAAATCTTTCTTTGAAGTAATTCACTCTACAACCACCGACCCCCACCACCACCACCCGAAATCCTCGCTCCAGAGATAATTCCAGTCCCAAGAGGAAACTCCTAATCAAAGACAAGTGAAAACATATTCAACATTGAAAGAGCACGGGTTAGCCGATATATATGGAAAGAACCGAAACGCGCGGGGGGGGGGGGAGATGGGGGTTAAGCGGGGGGGGGTCTGTGTGAATACGGGGGGAGGGGGGTTCTAAGAAAAAGGGGGAAAACTATGTAAATGAATTTAAAATCTAGATTCAATAGATCAAATATATATAAGTCTGGAAAGATAAACAAATAAAAATACATGTAGCTGAAAGATGATGGGAATGAGATTAAGCAATATATTACAAAAAATGGGGAAAGACGCGGGGTGGGGGTGGTGCGGAGAAGAGGAGGAGGAGGAAACACGCGGGGGGGAGAAGAGGAGGAGGGAAACAAGAGGAGCAGAAAGAAGGAGATGAGAAGAAGGAGTAGGAAAAAGAAGAGATCAGAGAGAGAGGGAGGGAAGGAGAGACGGAGAGAGAGAGAGAGGGGGTGAAAGAGAGTAAGGAGAGACGGAGAAGAGAGAGAGAGGGAGGGGAGAAGGATTGCATAGAGAGAATGATAGAGGGAGGAAAGAGAAGAGGAGAAAATTGAAAGGGTGAGAGATAGAAAGGGGAGAGAGGAGGAGAGAGAGAGAGAGAGGGGGAGAGGAAAGAAGAGAGGAAAAGAAGGATGGAAGAAGAGCAAAGTGAGAGGAGAAAGAGAAGAGAGAGTGAGTGAGAGAGATAAGAGAAGAAGAAAGAGTGAGCGAGATGAGATGAAAGAGGGAGTAGTAGAGAGAGGAGAAGAGTGAGTGGTAGAGTGGATGAGAGTAGAGGAAAGAAGGAAGAGGAGAGCAGTGTGGAGATTAAAGAGAAAGGTGAGGAGTGTGAGAGAGAGAGAGAGATAGTAGTAGGAGAGAAGGGAGTTGGAAGAGAGAGTGAGAAGAATGAGAGAGAAGAGAGAGAAAAATAAGCCTAGGTCTGACATAAAACATTATAACCAATAGTGATGTCAGAGGTTAGTTGATACTTCAAATGAAAAGCAGAAAAAAAATATGTCAGAAGAGTATCGAACGCCTCATCAGACACTTCCAGACATCCTAGCTGAGAAAAAAAAATCAAGAATGGCCAAATGGGAGTTAACTAATGATTTCCAAAGATAAAACCATTTTTAAACGGGTTTTGCTAATTGTGAATTACGTGTGGTTAAGATCTGAATGTGTTAAGATAGTGCCTCTCTCAACCATTGAAATAGTAAATTAAATCAAAAATATAAGACTTGTCCAGCCTAATAATACATCATAGATTTTAATATGAAATTAAATTTTCTTTCGTGTCTCATTGTTATTGGATATTTTGAGAAGTTCTAATATGCTTTATTTAATTGTAGTATTATTTAGGATAATATAAGAGTGCACAAAAATAAGGGCCAAAGAAGAGAGCGACAAAAACGTAATGGAATGGAGAGAAGTTCTGATATAATATATTAATTATTGATACACAACCTCCTCCTGCACGAGCAAATGTAACACAGGAGGTCAATTTTCTTAATGCATTGAGGTTCAATAGGGTTTGAATCAGTGTTTTCCTTTACTTAAGACCGGTTGGCGCTACAATGGTTAAAAAATGCTCAGTCTGCCGCTACATATTTTCGGTAAGAGGGGAGTAGGGATTCTTACATTTCCCAAATGAGTAATTGGAGGGCTAAGTTGAAATGGTAGCATTGTACGATCAAACTCCAGGATTGAACTCGGGGCAGATGTCACATTTCCAGCATGAATTTAGCTATTACACTACCGCTTGGGTTTCTGATATAGCGATATTTATGTAATCTTTATTATATAGGATATAGATGAAGAGTAGGACAGAAATAAAGGCCAAAGAGAGTGTGAATTGGTCGGCAACCAACTTTGTATGGGTACGTAGGGACAGGCTTCAGATTGTGAAATGTGGCCCATCCAACAAGCGAAGCTGATGGTGGAAGAAACGAAAAATTGCGTCGAATCCTCTCGGCATTCACCTGCGAAGGAGGGGTGCCTAGGTGCTGGGCATAAACAGCCTGCCCTTTAAGTCAAGGGGGCAGGTGTGCCCTTGGGGGGAAAGCCACCCTGGGTCTGAACTATAATTGTACTTTAGACCCGGTCCAAGCCTGGGCGAAGCACACTGGACGCCCCAGAGGGACAGCAAAAGAGACAATAAGGGCCAAGAGGAGAGCGACGAAAACGTAAGGGTCAATGGAGAGGGGACAAAAATAAGAAAGGAAAGGGAGACTGTTTTTGAGCACTTTTCTCTACGATTTACATTCTCGTTAACTGGAATAGATGTTGCTTTCTTAATACCCTTTCATAGGGCTGAAGAGTGTAACAATTATTTCAGTGATGAGGAAGTGAAATCTGTCGTGAAGAAGTGACTCAAGAACAGTCACACGAATTTTTTAAGGGAAGGATGCGATGCTTCTTGTTCGAAGGTGGAACGATTGTATGTAGAGAAATGACTGACTATGTGGAAGAAGTTTGGATGTAATCACGAGAGAAGCTTTTATTTTGATGTATGATATATGTTCTATGAAGTCAGTAGTTATAGCCTGTTGGTTTGAAGCATAGAATGGCTAAGCACAACTGAAGCAGTGCAGCAATGAGTTGGTATTATGGAAATCAAGAATAGTCCATTCATGTATTTGGGTGATTCCATTCCTTGAGTCTTGATTGGCTGCTTGGTTTCTATGATGTTGTAGGGCTTCATAAATACCCTGGCAATCTAGTTATATTGCAGCAAGATTCATATTCAGTTACGACTGCTTGTTGCATTGTCTTACCATTTCGACAGTAATTGGAAGTTTGATTATTCTACATGTTCCTGTGTTTGTAATTATATGTAGAAGTAGGTATGTGATCTACAAAGGACCAGCTTCATTTTGATGTAAGATACATGTTTCTGTGTTGGTAATTATACCTGTCCTAAACAAAATGGTAATTACTTTTTGACTCATCTATGTAGAGAAGTAGGGATGTGATCCACAGAGGACCAGCTTCATTTTGATGTATGATACATGTTCCTGTGTTGGTAATTATACCTGTCCTAAACAAAATGGTATTACTTTTTGACTCATCTATGTAGAGAAGTAGGGATGTGATCCACAGAGGACCAGCTTCATTTTGATGTATGATACATGTTCCTGTGTTGGTAATTATACCTGCCCTAAACAAAATGGCATTACTTTTTGAATCACCTATGTGGAGAAGTAGGGATGTGATCCACAGAGGACCAGCTTCATTTGATGTATGATACATGTTCTGTGTTGGTAATTATACCTGTCCTAAACAAAATGGTATTACTTTTTGACTCATCTATGTAGAGAAGTAGGGATGTGATCCACAGAGGACCAGCTTCATTTGATGTATGATACATGTTCCTGTGTTGGTAATTATACCTGTCCTAAACAAAATGGTATTACTTTTTGACTCATCT
>CM042175.1:909090-971590 GCA_023376005.1 Doryteuthis pealeii
ACTGTAAACTGCTATTTTGTTTGTATATATAAATAATTGCATGTTTGTTAGTATGTAGATATGGTTAACAGTATTAATAATGTAAAACAATTTTAATTAATAATTGAGGTTTAAATAAAAATAAAATCATTGAGAATGTTATATAAATAACTAATGGAATGTGACTTAAGTATGAATATAGTTTCGGTTAAGATGGAAAAACACACAATCTCCGTTTATAATAAGATATATATTATATATAATATATATATATGTAAAGCCATAATGTAAAAAAAGATTGTCCTTTTCTTTCTTGGAAATATAAAATAGCTCAAGGGGTAAAAAATATCCAATAGCACACCTGGGAAGGAGGTGAAGGTGAATAACAAAAAAAAAAAAAAAAAAAAAATTAGAGCTGTAAAAGAGCAAGAGTAAAGTGTGCATGTATGTGTGTAGAGGTCACATGACAAGGGGAGGTAACTGTGTGCATTATTTGTAACAATATAGCCCAAAGACAATCCCAAAAATCAATTACATCTTTTGTCTGTCCGCAACATTCGAAAACTTGTAATCAGCTGAAATTTGATAATGACTCAAAAACTGCCCATGTCCTACTTGGCATATCCACCACTCTCCCCCCAAATACACACCAACACTCCCACGAAAAACCCAACCCTGAATTAATTGTGCACAACGCAAAACCAGGCCATTGTGCAGTTGACCGAGACCGCTCTAAGACTTCCTGCGAAGATTGAACTTGTACTACCCAACTTCATTTGGGAGAAAAATGCATTTTCATATCCTTTGGGCAATTTTGTACAGCCTTCCGATCGCCACGTCCAGGGTTTGACTCTCGTTAGGGTCAACGACGAGGAGAATTAACACAATAAGCGATCGGTTTAAGGCCAAATGAGGACAATTTTCTGGCCACCCTGTCCAGTATCTCACTTGACCTTCCTACTCGGCAAGTCATCACCTTTGGCTGGGGGGGTCAGTGATTAAGACAGTTCGGCATAGAGGAAAATGATTATGATGCTAAAATGACCAATATTTGTCCGTCCTGTAGCCAAATTTGGTGCCAGCGCCTCAGGATAAAAACGGTAAACCCAGAAATTGAAGTACAGTGTTATCTTGATTGTCTGCAACGACCTAAATTCCTCAGAGAAAGATAATGGTTAAGATAGTGTTCCACTGAATAAATAGGGTAAGTCTTCAAGAGTTAAAGCCATTTTTATGTGTATCTCTTTGTTAGGTATGAATCCGTGAGACTAGCTTGCTAACCATTACACTATAATCGGATGCCTAACCCATCACTATGGTAGTTAAAAAGAAACTACAACCAATAACCCCCTGAGAACGAACATGAACATGGTTGAAAGTGCTTGGGTAAAATATGGGACACGTTCTCTACCTTGATTGTCTGCACCAACTAATTCTTCAGAGAAAGATAATGGTTAAGATAATGCTCCACTGAATAAATAGGGTTAAAACCATCTTTATGTGTATCTCTTTTTTAGGTATGGATCCGTGCGACTAGCTTGCTAACCATTACACTACAATGGGATGCCTAACCTGGATTCTTTGAAATGGTCTTTCCATTTTGAAACGGGAATATCATACCAACAATTAGAGACTAATAGTTTTGAATAGACTGAGCTGGGTCGTTATTTTAATCGTCACCGGGTAGCAATTTTTGAGGCAGGAGACTGGGACACACTTCCTCATAAATTATCTTTTGTTTTTTAGTAAAATGTTAAAAAAATAAAATTACACAGGTGATATTCGAGAGACATAGATGGATGAATGAATTTAGAAATATAAGTTATAAAATATAATTGTATAAATAATTTACCACATAGGTAAATATATAAATAAATAAACATTTTTGTACATTACCACTTCCAATAAAAATTCAGTGCTCACCTGCAAGATAAAAAGAAAAAGAATTTTTAAATATGTAGCAAAAATATATTATAAATAACAAATTATAATATAAATATAAATGAATTTAAATAAACATTTTTATTAGATCTGTGTTGTTATTTTTCACCTTCACAATTTAAAAAAAATATTTACAGCTACAGTAATATAAACATAAAAGTAGGTTTGTCTATTTTACGGGAACCGGCTAAATAAGCCTAAAAGAAGGTTTGTCTATTTGACCAGAACCGGCTAAGTAACCTCTTCCAAAACAAAAAAACAAGGGAACCACAATATTATATATTGCAAATGTGGATGCATTCTGGACAATAGAATTATATATGTTTATATATTATAAATAAGTAATATCTTATTATAATGGAGATTGTGTGTTTTTCTGTCTGTAACCGAAACTATATTCCTACTCAAGTCACAATTCCTTAGTTATTGACATCACATTCTCCATGATTTTATTTTATCTAAACCTCATTATTAATAAAATTGTCTTTATATTATTAATACTGTTAACTATATCACATACTGTAACATGCAATTATATTTATATATACAACAAAATAGTGGTTTACAATGTGAACGGGAAGGCTAATTTGCATATCAATATTAAAAAATCGAATTTAATAAATATGTGCTTAGTATTATTGATTTCTAACTGTTTGGTTTTATTTTAATGAATATAAGCAAAAATTCTTCAATGATCTTAAATGAAATCCATTAACAAGATAAAATAACTGTCATTTTATTCTTTACTTCCTCTTATAACTAAATACTTAAATTAGAAAAAATAAAATGAAAGACGAGAGTGATGGAAGAGTAAGTTTCAGTTGTTCCATTTTTTATTATACTCCCTCTGTTTCAAATCTTTTATCCCACCTCTGTTTTTTTGTCTGATTCTTATTTAGTTCATTAGCCTTTCTAATTAATACAATATTTTATTACATTAAAACTTAAATACTTGCACCCGAGGGTGCATATATTTGCTAGTAATATATAATAATAATAACAATAATGATGCACAAAGTCAGAGTTCAAAACTAGATTTACAAACCACAAACACTCATTTACTAACGTTAAGCTTAGAAACACAACATAGAGAGGAATGATAGGGACAGTTGGTGAGAGATTGTCATGGGTATCCATGCTACTGGTGGAACATGATGAGGATGATGATACCAAGTTTTATTTGAGACAATGAAATTATACAGAATTCTGAATAATAGAATTGCTTCAATCTGCAATTGTAGACATAGATTGGGTCGGGTCACTATAATATTATTAGAACTAGTAAATATATGCACCCTCCGGGTGCAAGTATTTCAGTTTAAATGTAATAAAATATTAGATTAAATCAGAAAGGCTAATGAAACAAATTAAGAATTCAAATAAAAAGATTTGAAACGGAGGGAGTATAATCGGAAAATAGAACAACTGAAACTTACTCTTTCATCACTTCCGTTTTTCAATGCTAAATTTTCCTAATTTAACTATTTAGTTAAAATAGGCAGTAAAGAATAAAATTACAGTTATTTCTTCTTGTTAATGAATTTCTTTTAGGATTTATTGAAGAGATTTTTACTCATATTCATTAAGATAAAACCAAACCAATTAGAAATCAATAATACCAAGCACATTTTTATTAAAATCAGTTTTTTTAATATCAATATGCAAATTAGCTTTACGTTTACACTGAAAACTGGTATTTTGTTGTATATATAAATACAATTGCATGTTATTAGTATTTAGGTAAGGCCAACAGTATTAATAATGCCAAACAGTTTTATTATTAATTGAGGTTTAAATAGAAATAGAATCATGGAGAATGTGACGTAAATAACTAAGGGAATTGTGACTTGAGTAGTAATATAGTTTCGGTTACAGACAGAAAAACACCCAATCTCCATTATAATAAGATTACAATACTAAATTTAACTAAATGAATTAGAATTTAAAAAAAAAAATTATCGATTTTAAATAGGAGAAAAACTGAAAAGTACAGTGAAAAACTATAAATTAGTAATATTCAATCCCTAAAATATAATTAGAATTAAATTTTAACTGTTTTATTTATAATTAGAATTAAATTAATAACAATACAGAAATGAGAACCAAGGAATAAATAAATGAATTGAATAAGTCCATGTTAAAATTGAGAGAAAAAATATTAACTAACATAGCGTTCAACCGTTATTATCGAAAAAGAAATTTATCTCATTTTAACTAAGGAATTATATCGACCTAGTTAAGTGTAGGGTACTGGATCCTGTGCAGAGGACCTCATTGAGAAAGATGAATGATAGGGACAGTTAGTGAGAGATTGTCATGGGTATCCATGCTACTGGTGTGATATGATAAGGATGATGATACCAAGTTTTATTTGAGACAATAGTTTCATGGTCCTATGAACCGATTTATGTTTAACGACAAATTTATACACCAAGTTTGCTCTTAAACAAATAAAGCAGCGTCAAATAACGGCCTTAAAACCTTCCCCCCGCTCTATTGACAGAGCTTAAATTAAACCCAAGATGGAGTTTTGTCTTTTGCGGGCGGGGGGGGGGGCTGTTGGTGGCATCGAAGAAAAGGAAGAAGAATTCAGGTAATTTACAAATATTAATTTATCAGGCTCGTCTCCCTGATCGTTAAAATCATAGGATCGTCATCAATGTCTTTTATTGGCACTGTTTATGGCTTTAAAAAAAATAAAAAATTATCCTCATTATTATTAAAGTCAAGGAAAAGGCAGACACAAAACCTCTGCTGCCTTTCAAGGAAAGGCTAGGGGAGTAAACCCCGAAAAACAAATCAGGAGTGGTGTGTGATGCTGAAATCCAGTGCTACTCAGCAACTCCTGCGACCAAACTGCAATGGTTCCTTAGCCTTCCTTTGGATCACAGCAGCAATGGGGAGAGGAGGGATTTTCTGCATGGGCAACAGCTCATCCTCCATATGAACCCGCCCAGAGTTCCTAAGGTGGTGTGATGCTACCCATCAACTCCTGCAACCAAACTGCATTGGTTCCTTACCTTTGGATCACAGCGGCAGTAGAGAGAGAGAGAGAGAGAGAGGAGATTTGCTGCATGGGCAACAGCTCATCCTTTATATGAACCCGCCCAGGCTATGTAGTTAAAAAAAAAAAAATCTTGACTCTCATAAACAGAAGGCTGCTAACAATTATTAAAGGGGAACTTCTCTTGGCAAGAAAGTCTTGCAAGGATCAAACTCACTATTAATGGCTATCGAGGTGGTCGTTCATTGAAGATTTCTTTAAAAAATAAAAAGGGGGGGGGTCATGAAAATTGATTTAGGCAAATCAATATTCGAACTTAGATGAGCACGGACAGTGAAATAAATTTTGGGGTGACGTGAAATGAATTTTGGGGTGACGTGACTAACTGATTGATGAGAGGGAGCCTCTTCAAACACCCATCTAGCCTACCATTGAGCATGAAGACTTGCTCTATGACAAAAGTGCCAATTTTCGGGGATCAGTTTTGTACTGATCATTTGTACTAAATTTCCCCCATTTCTTGGCCATAATTCTAGATCAAGGGTTCCTGACCTGGTGGTGTGATATCATTCCAGTGGGTTTGAGAAGCGTCTGTTCAAATTTAGATAAATTTTTTTCTTTGTAATTAATATTATTTATATTCTCATTATATTTCATTATTATTATTATCATTATTATATTATTTACTCCCTTTTGAGTTTTCACATCAGCATTAGCTGATGGTCTTTCACTGGAGTCTGAGTGACAGCAAGTCCCTCGTGTCTCCAGGACTCTTCTGAGTATCTGGCAGATGCAGCAGTGCAGTTTCTGAATGGTTTCATCAATCATTATCATTATCATTATTATTTAGAGAGTGAAATATATATGATATTTTGATAAAACTGTAGTATGGATTCACATTCTATATTTTTGAACAAAAGTATAAATTGTTGGGGTGCGAGATCAGAACAAAACTCTTTTAAGGGTGCAGGAATAGAAAAAGGTTGGGAACCGCTGTTCTAGATTTTATAAATGTCTACTGTCCAGAAACAAAAAGAAAAAATTATTGTACTCAGATTTAGCTAAGTTAAGTAACTTAAGAGCCAGTGTTCACCAATAACTATAAAGTAATCACTGGTCATTGAATCAATTCTGGGGGGATCAGTTTTGTACTGATCATTAGTACTAAATTGTACCCCCATTTCTTGGCCATAATTATAAATTTCATAAATGTCTACAATCCAGATATGATGTACCCCCACCAAAAAAAAAAACCTCAGATTTAGCTACGGTAGTACCTAAAAGCCAGTGTGCACCATAACTATGAAGTAATCACTGTCACTGAATCAATTTGGGGGGATCAGTTTTGTATTGATCATTAGTACTAAATTGTACCCCCCATTTCTTGGCCATAATTATAAATTTCATAAATGTCTACAATCCAGATATGATTTACCCCCCCAAAAAAACCCTCAGATTTAGCTACGGTAAGTACCTTAAAAGCCAGTGTGCACCAATAACTATGAAGTAATCACTGTCCACTGAATCAATTTTGGGGGGATCAGTTTTCTACTGATCATTAGTACTAAACCTATCCCCCATTTCTAGGCCAGTGTTCACCAATAACTATATCGTAATCACTGACCGCTGCATCAATTTTTGGGGGGATCAGTTTTCTACTGATCATTAGTGCTAAATTCATCCCCATTTCTAGGCCAGTGTCAGCAATAACTATTCGTAATCACTGGCCGCTGCATCAATTTTTGGGGGGATCAGTTTTGTACTGATCATTAGTGCTAAATCATCCCCATTTCTAGGCCAGTGTTCACCAATAACTATATTGTAATCACTGGCCGCTGAATCAATATTGGGGGGTATCAGTTTGTACTGATCGTTAGTACTAAATTCATCCCCCATTTCTAGGCCAGTGTTCACCAATAACTATAAAGTAATCACTGGCCGCTAAAGAGTTAAACACAGAACAATTCGAGAGGAAATGCCTGAAAAGCCTTTCCAGAGAATAAAAGGAAAAGAAAAAAAAAAAAGAAAGTATTTCAGAAATGATGAGGGGGGGGGTGAGGGTACTGGGGGGGGGGCATAATATAAAGGGCGTCAACCAAGAAAGAGAGAAACAAAAGCTGAATGTTAGAGTAAATATTGACAAAAAGAATAAAAACAACCCCTCTTCCTCCCCCCCCCCATTCCGCAAATGGTACGCTCCTCTCCTCTCACTGCCTCACAAAGCCAGCATTGCCGCCGCCGAGTCTAACGAAATGGTTCACAGGGAGAGAAGAATGGTGACTTATTGAGGCATCAGTTGGTAACCTCTGTATTTATCAGTCCACATTATCAACATACCATCCAAAAGGTTACATCAGCTCATCCAAATGTAGGAGAGTCGCTACAGTCACCAGAGCGATGATGATGATGATGGTGTGGGTGGTGGTGGTGGTGGTGGTGTGGGGTGGTGGTGTTAGGTAAAGTGCGGGGGGGGTGGGAGATTGGAGTGGTAGATTAAAAATCCCTGACAGAAAACAGAATTAATTAGAAAAAAAGACAAGCAAATTACCTTACCACCCAATATATAATGGGAGAGAGAGATAGGGAGAGAGAGAGGGAGAGAGACATAGAGAGATAGAGATAGAGATAGAGGAGAGGGAGAGGAGGACAGAGGAGAGACAGAGACGGAGAGAGAGAGACGGAGAGAATTAGGGAGAGAGACAGAGACGGAGAGAGAGAGACGGAGAGAATTAGGGAACAGAGACAGAAGGGGAGAGAGAATTAGGACAGAGACAGAGAGGGAGAGAGAGATAGGAGAGAGAGGAGAGAGATGGGAGGGGAGAGAGGGGAGGAGAGAGACAGAGTGGAGAGAGAGGGAGGAGAGAGAGACAAGAGGGAGGAGAGAGAGACAAAGAGACAGACAGAGAGAGAAGAGAGAGAGACAAGAGACAGAGAGAGAGAGAGAGAGAGAGAGAGAGAGAGAGAGAGAGAGAGAGGAGAGAGAGAGAGAGGTTTGGTTCTTTAACGGCATATCAATTTCTTGTGGGTTATCTAACACTGAAATTTTATTCATTTATAAATTTGATTCTACTTTGAGTAAGATAAGATCTTTTAATAATAATAATAAAATAATAATTATATATATATATATATATATATATATATATATATATGTGTGTGTGTAATATAGTGAAAAATTTGAAAAAAAGAACAGGTTCAAAATTCTGTTTATCCCAGTGTTTAATAAATTTCAAATAATTCTAAGAGTGCTAATTTTCAATTCAAAACATTTTTAAACAAACTGATCAACAAAAGACTATGACAGTCTCCTTATTATTCTGTGATAAATTTGACTTTTCCTTATATCAACAAAAGCCCTGAAGAAGATCTGCTAAACAGATTGAAACACTGCAGCATTGGCTGAATAAATATCATGAGAGAGTGGTGCAATTAATGATTCAAATGTATTAATACTAAAGAAATACAATTGACTTACTGATTTCGTCTGGACCTATGTGTGTTAATTTAAGATTATATATATATATATATATATATATATATATATATATATATATACACATATAATATATGTCTTTTTTACGTTGAAGTTGGGCGTTGTTATGAAGCATTTAAAAATAAATGAAGGAACTCGATGTTATGGAGTACTGGATTCACTTATTTATTATTATTTTTTATCATAAATTTTCGGGATTGTTAGATTCCCTTCTTCAAATGAATGTCGCTACTGTTCAACGGATCCTTTGTCTTTGTTGTTATTGACAGCGGCAGCGTCTGTAAAATATTTGTAATAACAGAGTATTTCAATATCGGCGTTCAGTCCCCTCATGTGAGTTCGTAGTTTTAAAATCCATTTGGTTTCTGCTTGTTTTCGAGATTGCGTTGTTGGAAATGCGTGGTCTATTAAAATACATTTGATGTGTGTAAGGTTGTGTTGTGGGGTGTTAAAGTGAAGTGCTATCGTGCTATGGGGTGATTTGAGTTTTATTGTGGATACTTAATCTTAGTCTAAAAGATGTAGATGTTTCTCCCACATATCCGCTATTTATGCATTGTGTGCAGTATATGTTATATATATATATATATATATATATATATATAAATAATAAATAAGTATATTGATACTATAGTGTGCTGTGATAAAATTACCTTACCTACCGAATATATATATCATCAGTTCTTGCTTTTTGTGCAAAAATTATGAAGATTTGATTTATATTTAACGATATTTGAAAATCAAAATATACATAGAAATAGCATTGAAATTCAACTTAAAAATGTCCCGCATTTGTAAATCTCAAAAGTAAACAAATCAATACAACAGGCATTACCCCCTCTACCCAGTTGATGCTGGGTAGCTGCTTCTAGTTGCTAAGAAATTATTAGTATTAAGTATATAAGTATAACCAGAAACTATATTTTTTTTTTACAAATGATTATTCTTATTACTTACTTGAAATGATATAATTGCTTGCAATATATATATATATTTACCAACCCTTCCGCCCGAGTAGGATGTGACACAAGGTCAATTTCTTAAGCAGAGTTTAACAGGTTTGAATCCAGAGTTTTTCTTTCTCCTAGACTGGTTGCCTAACCAAGGTTAAAGAGCCCAGTCTGCCCTACTATTTACCCATAGCTGGAGGGAGAGTATGTTTGTTTGTTTTGTTTTACGGCATATCAATCTCGTTGGGTCATTTAATGCCGAGAAAGTTTTGAAATAAATCAATTCTTAATGGATAATACAATTGTTTATAAACTCATGTTTTCTATTTAACCCATAGATGGGACCCTAACAGGTACTACCACTCCGGGTCAGAGTGGACCAGGGAGCAATGGTGATGAATGTAGTGCTCCACATTCCCCAAACCTCCAAAACTGGAACCTCACCATCAGAGTTTAACGTCATTCCCAGGACATGTAGACCCACAGCTACTGCCTTCTAGCACCCATATGATAAAAAGGGGTTGGGCTTGCCATAAGGGCAATGGGGTTGGGAAAATCATATAGGTGCTAGGGCTTGACGTGACCAGCCGGGAGGGAGAGTAGAATTCATACCTTTCCCAAGGGTATTAGTATTGCTTGCAATATATATATATAAGCGTTGTGTGTATTAAAACAGTTAAAATCCCCTTCCCATTCTGTAAGTGAAGACAGCCTAATGGTTACGGTGCCGGACTGGCACCCAACGATCGGATTTCAATTCCGGCTGTAGGTAGCTTACAAATGTCTAGCCACACTGAGGAGACTTGATAAGTCGAAACACGTGTCTGTGGATGACCATATATATATATATATATATATATATATATACACTGATTTCAGTATTAAATAACTCAGCAAATGTATAGATGTACAAAAAATCATTAATATATTATGATAGGTCCTGTATGGGTTGACCGTCAGCCCCGCCCAGAGTAATGGAACAATGAATACAAGTAACAAATTACCATCTACATACGATTATTTTGCTCTGATGAGGCAGGGGGTCTGTTCACGCACCGGAGCCAACATTCAACAGCTGTTGGTGCATTATGCTAAATTGTAAAGTCAAATTAATGTTGATTATAATATTAAGTCCGAAAATATCAAAAGGCTTGTAATTATTATCACAAGAGTAATGACAGTCACTGTATTATAGGGAGTAACTGGCTTCTGTCAAGGTTCCCAATGGGTGAAACAGCAACAGTTAATGCTACTTGGGTGCCAAGATTGTTTTGGGAGTAACCGGTTTCTATTATGGTTGACATGGTGCTGCAGCATTTAATGGTTACTGCTTCTTGGGTGCCAAGATAGTTTTGGGAGGGCAATTTTTTTGTTTACATTTTGACATACCCATGCTTTTCTGTTAAAACAAATAGGGTGTAGGTTTTATTGAACTTTGGTCTCCACCAATTTTCCTTTATAAAAGGATGTGTGGTTGGTCATGGTAGACATACAGACAGAATCTTTATTTTATATTTATTTATTTATTTAAGTCACCAATACAAAGTTTGTCTTACCAATGGTTTTGGATGTTTATCCGTCATCAGAGACATCTCTGATGATGGATAAACAACGAACTTTGTATTGGTGAATTAAATAAATAAATAAATACAGCTCTTAAAGAAATAATTGGGCACTTTATAATCATTTCTCTAATAATAATAACAAAAAATTAACTATATATATATATATATATATATGTGTGTGTGTTAAAAGGATGTGTGGTTGATCATTGTAGATATACATACATTGTAGATATATATATATATATATATATATATATATATATATATATATAGTGTGGGATTGTCACTGTTTCAGCTTTTACTGGAACGGTGTACCAAAGGCAGTATTATTGGTAGAGTGCTCAATATAAAATAGAGCTGTTATATAATATAATAAAATAAATATATAAAGGTTTTACATATCTATTTATTTGGTGACAAAGGAAAATTCACGACCATTTTGGTTTCATGCGATAGCAATCGTCAGGTGAAGATGTTTCAAATGCAAGGAAAATTGAAAATGGAAAAAATTTTTGATTTTCCTTGCATTTGTAAAATCTTCACCTGACGATTGCTATCGCATGAAATACAAATTATCAAACCTCATCTCAAAAATTCAGAGAAATAGTGCAGATAACAATAAAGATGAGGACAACAGTCCAAAAAATCCAAATTATACAAATTATCAAGACTCATCTCAAAACTTCAGAGGAATTAAATATGTACTTGTTTTTTTTGTATCTTTTTATTTATATATATATATATATATATATAAATATATATTTTATTGATGCTCAGTCAGTTGTGGGCATAATAACTCAGTTGTTGTGTGTATGACAATAAAGATGAGGACAACAGTCCTAAAAACCAAAATAATACAAATTATCAAGACTCATCTCAAAACTTCAGAGAAATAGTGTAGATAACAATAAAGATGAGTACAATAGTCTGAAACATCTAAAAAATTCAGAGAAATAGTGCAGATAACAATAAAGATGAGGACAACAGTCTGAAAAATCCAAATTAAACAAATTATCAAGCCTCATCTCAAAACTTCTGAGGAATTAAATATGTACTTTTTTTTAAATTTATTTATTTATATATATATATATATATATATATATATATTATTGCCGCTCAGTTAATTGTGGGCATAATAACTCAGTCATTGTGTGTATGACAATAAAGATGAGGACAGTAGTCCTAAAAATCTAAATAATACAAATTATCAAACCTCATCTCAAAAATTCAGAGAAATAGTGTAGATAACAATAAAGATGAGGACAACAGTCCTAAAAATCTAAATAATACAAATTATCAAACCTCATCTCAAAAATTCAGAGAAATAGTGTAGATAACAATAAAGATTAGGACAGCAGTCCTAAAAATCTAAATAATACAAATTATCAAACCTCATCTCAAAAATTCAGAGAAATAGTGTAGATAACAATAAAGATGAGGACAACAGTCCGAAAAATTCAAATTATACAAATTATCAAGACTCATCTCAAACTTCAGAGGAATTAAATAGTACTTGTTTTTTTTTATCTTTTTATTTATTTATTTATATATACATATATATATACATACATATATATATATATATATATATATTTATTGCCGCTCAGTGGGCATAATAACTCAGTCGCTGTGTGTATGACAATAAAGATGAGGACAACAGTCCTAAAAATCTAAAAAATACAAATTATCAAGACTCATCTCAAAACTTCAGAGGCATTAAATTTGTACTTTGTTTTTTATTTTATTTATTTATCTATTTGTATTTTTTCATTATCGCCGCCCCGTCAGATTTTCATTTGTACAATGGCAAGAATAATAATACATGGATCCTTATTTTCCTGTGTGTAAATGAATATTCATCGGCCTTCAAGCGGTTGCTTTCATAAAATGTCTGAGCAGCAAAGGTTACAGTTAGTCTCCTGGTATGTTTACGCTTACTAATATCATGACAGTAGTGGCTGTGTTGGTATGTTATGATACCAGTGTCGAAGATAAGACCTAACCGAGGCCAGATACTCTAAAATCTAGTTACCATGTCCTTGATAACCAAACATGACCTTTAGCAGAAACAGAGCAAATAAAATATCAAGTGTTAGACACTTAATTTGAATTTCAAGAGCTCCATTTATAGGCCATGGCGGGGAAACGATTAGTCGATCAGAGAGAGGAGATACACATCTCGTTTATGTGACAAAATTCAGAGGAACTAACAGTCTTAATCTCAGAGATAAGGAATTATTTTTAGTATTATTATTATTATTATTAGGAGTTTTTCACACCACCGTTAACTGATGGTTCTTTTACTGGAGTCTAAGTGACAACAAGTCTTTTCAGGTCTCCAAGACTTTTGAGTATTCTAACTGATTTCACCAATTCTTCCTCTGATTTCCAGTTCTAGTTTTTTTGCGACCGTTCCTAGTGCACCAATTACAATTGGTATCACTTGTACTCTCATATTCCACAGCTTTTTCAATTCTCTGTTAAGGTCCAGGTATTTGTCTATTATTTACTCCTTTTGGGTTTTCACATCAGTGTCAGCTGATGGTCTTCCGCTGGAGTCTGAGTGACAGCAAGTCTCCTCAGGTCTCCAGGACTCTTCTGAATATTCCGTGTGACAAAATTCAGAGGAACTAACAGTCTTAATCTCAGAGATAAGGAATTATTTTTAGTATTATTATTATTATTATTAGGAGTTTTTCACACCACCGTTAACTGATGGTCCTTTTACTGGAGTCTGAGTGACAACAAGTCTTTTCAGGTCTCCAAGACTTCTAAGTATTCTAACTGATTTCACCAATGCTGTTGTCTGGATGGTCTCAATTCTTCCTCCGATTTCCTGTTCCTCCAGATTTTGGGACCATTCCTAGTGCACCAACTATTTTTATTATTATTATTAAGAGTTTTTCACATCAGCATTAGCTGAAGGTCTTTCACCGGAGTCTGAGTGACAGCAAGTCTCCTAAGGTCTCCAGGACTCTTCTGAATATTCTGTGTGACAAAATTCAGAGGAACTAACAGTCTTAATCTCAGAGATAAGGAATTATTTTTAGTATTATTATTAGGAGTTTTTCACACCAGCGTTAACTGATGGTCCTTTTACTGGAGTCTGAGTGACAACAAGTCACCTTAGGTCTCCAGGACTCTTCTGAGTATTCTAGCCAATTTCAGCATTGTGATTCCCAGTTCCTTCAGTTTTTTGAGACCGTTCCTAGTGCACCAACTACAATTGATATCACTTGTACCCTCATATTCCACAGCTTTTTCAATTCTCTATTAAGGTCCAGGTATTTGTCTATTATTATTATTATTATTGTTGTTATTATTATTATTATTATTAAGAGTTTTTTGCACCAGCATTAGCTGATGGTCCTTTCACTGGAGCTTGAGTGACAACAAGTCTCTTCAGGTGTCCGAGACTCTTTTAAATATTCTAGCCGATTTCAGCAATGCTGTTGTCTGGATTGTCTCAATTCTTCCTCTGATTTCCAGTTCCTCTTGTCTTTTTTTAAAACTTTTGGGGACCGTTCCACATGCACCAACGACTATTTTTCAGTTTTTTCAGTTCTCTAGCGAGGTCTAGGTATTTGTCTATCAATGTGTATGGTTGGCACTATTACAATTGAATAGGCAGTAGGGAGCCAACGTACAGTATTATTAAGAGAGTGCTCAATATTTGTGATAGAGTGTTAATAAATTAATAAATAAATGCGTGTGTGTGTGTATATATATATATATATATATATATATATATATATATATATATGTGTGTGTGTGTGTGTGTACACGCACACATATAAGTGGTGGCAACAGAGCACTGGCACACCAACAAATGAACCTACACTCTACACAAACAGTGGAACTAAAACACTTTAAAATGGCGTCAAGAATTATAACATACCCCAGACAGAAATTGAACCCCTTTCACGGATTCCATTTTCGGTGCATTTTACCGTTAGGCAATCTTCACTTCGAAATACAACATTGAACGCACCCAATTATATAAACTATGAAAGTAAAAGACAAAATATTTTTCTGTGCTTTCCAACAGACAATAGAAAGTATAGAATTCTATTTCACATAAACAACTTTTGTTAAGATTCTCTCTTTGAGCAGGTGTCTGCAGCCGCACCATTGATGTGATAGAAGGGTTTCCAATCATTCTCTCTCCGCAACACCGAGAGAAGAAGAAGAAAACTCCTTTGCATTTTAGTTCCACCTTTCCATGTTTTAATATGACTAAGCAGCACTTTTATTCTCTCTCTCGCTTGTTCGTTCCCCGTTCTCTCGTTCCAAGAAAACCCACACCTGCCCGTGTGAAGACAATAGCTTCAAAATGGTAAACCTTGGAAAAAATCAATGTTGAAATAAATAGAAAAAAAAACAAACTTATCTAATAGAATGACAACATGTTTTAAATCGAGAAGAGGAGGTCTCTCGGTGAGAAAGAGCAATTTTTATATGTTGGGTCGGTTTAGATCAGTCGGTTGGTAGAGATTGAATAGGAAAATGATTTTTAAAAAATTTTTTTTTTTTTTAAATTGAGTTTTAAAAATAAAGAGATTGAATTGAAAGAAAACATTGAATAGCCATCAGGAATTAATAAAACAAAATGTATTTGGCATAAAATAACCCAACAGGGGTTGACATGCCATAAAAACCAATCAATCTTATATATATATATATATATATATATATATATAGATAGATAGATAGATAGATATACACACTTATATATACAGTGTATATATATATATGTGCGTGTGTGTGTATATATATTATACACATACACAAATATACATGTAAACACACAAACACACACAGATATACAGACACACATGCATATACACATGCGCACACACATATATATATACACTGATACATACATATGCACATACATACACAAGCAGATACACACCCACCCACAAACAGATATACAGACACACTTATATATATATATTATATATATATATATATATATATATACACACACATAGACACACACATACCTATATACAGATACACACACACTTATACATATATACAGATACACACATATACATATATACAGATACACACATATACATATATATATATATATATACATACACAGACACACACATATACATATATATATATATATACATACACAGACACACACACAATATATATATATATAGACACACACACACACATATATACAGATACAGACACACACACATATATATGTATACACACACACACACATATATATATATATGTATACACACACAGACACACACACATATATATATATATATGTATACAGACACACACACATATATATATATGTATACAGACACACATACACATATATATATATGTATACAGACATACACACACACACACACATATATATATATATGTATACAGACACACACACACACACACACACACACATATATATATGTATACAGACACACACACACACACACACACACACACATATATATATATGTATACAGACACACACAAACATATATATATATATATATATATAAACATATATTCAGACACACAGAGACACACACACATATATCAGTGTTTAATGTAACTAAGGATCTATTAAATTCAACATTCAGTAGGAGAAAGAAATATCACACTCTGTAGAAAGATAACCATAGTGCCTTTGCTTATTTGCATAAAATGCGATCGATAATTACTTGTTGCACGCAAGAAATCTACATATTCCGCCCCTGTTGACAGACAAGAGAGAGAGAGAAGAGACAAGAGAGAGAGAGAGAAAGACAAGACAGAGAGAGAGAGAGAGAGAGAGAGAGAGAAAGACAGAGAGAGAGAGAGACAAAGAGAGAGAGAGAGAGAGACAAGAGAGAGAGAGAAGACCCCCAAAACAAGAATTTATTTAAAAATCACCCCCAATAACAAAAAAAAAGAAATAAAAGAAAAGAGAAACTAAAAACAAACAACTGTTTTTTAAAAATAAATGTCCTGTTTTTTTTTGGTTTTTGTTTTATGGCAGAGAAAGATATTTAAATATATCGACACTTTTTTCTGTTTGCTTTTTATTCTGCCTAGCAAATAAAATTGCATGTAAAATGTCCACGGAGTCGAGTCGGCTGCTAAACTGGAGAGAGAGCTTCGGTGATAACAGTAACTGTGCACTGTGAGGCGTTGACTGCTTCTTCTAAGGGCACAGGAGAGACGAGAGAGACGAGAGTGACGAGTGACTCATACGCCGGTTGGATTGAAAGGGGTTGGATTTGCGGGGGGAGGGGGGGGGAGTGAATAGATTGAAAGATGAGAAGGAGGATATAAAGCAGTTTGGAGAATGATGGAGAGGAAGAAGGGAGAGAGAGAGAGAAGAAGGGAAGGGAGAGAGAGGGAAGAAGAAGGGAAGAGAGAGGGGAAGAGAGAGAGAGAGGGAGAGAGAGAGAAGAAGAAGGGAAGAGGGGGGGGAAGGAGAGAGAGAGAGGAAGGAAGAGAAGAGAGAAGAGAGAAGGAAGAGAGAGAGAGAGAGAGGGAAGAGAGAGAGGAGAGAAGAGAGAGAGGAAGGGAAGAGAGAGAGAAGAGAGGAAGGGAAGAGAGAGAGAGAGAGGAAGGAAGAGAGAGAGAGAGGAGGAGAGAGAGAGAGAGAGAGGAAGGGAAGAGAGAGAGAGAGAGGAAGGGAAGAGAGAAGAGAGAGGAAGGGAAGAGAGAGAGAGAGAGGGAAGAGAGAGAGAGAGGAGAAGAGAAGAGAGAGAGAGAAGAGAAGAGAGAGGGAGAGGAGAGAGAGAGAGAGGAAGGAAGAGAGAGAGAGCAGAGGGTTTCAGAAACCAAAGGAATTAAAGAGAGGATAGGGTAGGGAAAAGCTGAGAGAGAGAGAGAGAGAGAGAGAGAGAGAGAGAGAGAGAGTGAGAGAGAGTGAGAAGGAATGAGAGAGTTTAAAGCAGTTGGGTTTGATGGAGAGAGAGAGAGATCTATAGAGAGACAGATTTATATATACACAGAAGCATATATATATATATATATATATATATATAGAGAGAGAGAGAAAGAGAGAGAGATGCAGAAGCAAATAGAGAGATTCAAAAAAAAAGAAGAGAGAGAGAAGAGATTTATATATACCAAGAAGCATATACATACATATAAGTAGAGAGAGGGAAAGAGAGAGAGAGATACCCAGCAGCAGAGTGAGATTTATATATATCCAGAGAGAGAGAGAGAGAGAGAGAGAGATTCCAAAAGCCGAGAGAAACCAGCCGAGAGAAACAGGGACAGATAATAACAAACGCATATCATGTGTGTGTGGTCTTAAGGTTTATGCAAGACTAGCAGCAGCTACCCGGCGTCGCCTGGGTAGAGGGGGACTTTTTAAAATTAGTCCCACAGATCCATTATTACTGAATCAAGAGTTGAATCCTCGTTGGATGCCCCACTTAAATCCTATGTTAAAAAATAGACCTTGCATTGATCCAGCTACTCTGAAAAAGAAATGTTAATGTCTACTATCTAAAATATTAAATGAAAAATTAAAAAACCATGCTGTTATCATTTAAATTTTATTTTTTAATTATCTTCATGAATATAAATCAAATCTTTATTATTTTTGCTCAAAAACCAAGCCCTGTGATATTTAATGTGTATATATATTTACTTTGTTGTTAATTGTTTTATTTTCGAAGTTTCCTCTGGACATACAGATGCACACAACTGCCTTTATATATGTATAGAGAGATAAGAAATGACATAACATGGTTTTTGGTGGTTACATGTGCTCTACAGGAAATACACTTACAATATATATATATATATATATATAAGTAAAAGTGTCTGGATGGCCTAAAGTCAGTATTAACCAGACAGCGAGGGAGTCTATCCCCTTTTCACTAGTGCTAGAAAAGATTATTTTTGTGTCTAACGTGGGCACCACTACTACCATCAGCTCCTTACTTTACCACACAGATCCCTGTGCAACTCATACACTGAGTTGGCGAGGGCCAGTATCGAACCCAGAGCCTTGTGGTTCCAAGTCGAACGCTCTACCAACTGAGCTAAACCGGCCCTATAATATATATATATATATATATATTATTTCTCTGAATGTTTGAGATGAGGCTTGAAGATTAGTATTATTTGTGTTATTCGGACTATTGTCCCCATCTTCATTGTTATTCGTACAATGTTTCAGCCAATATACCCTCCGGCCTTCTTCAGGTATTTCTTCTGAGTCCGAGAAGGTTCCCGAGTCCGACAAGAAATACCTGAAGAAGGCCGGAGGGCATATCGGCCGAAACGTTGTACAAATAACAATGAAGATAGGGACAATAGTCCGAATAACACAGATAATATATATATATATATATATACATATATGGTTGGTTGGATTATAAGGCATGTCAACCCTTATTGGGTTATTTTTTGCCGAAAATATTTTGTTTTATTCATTTTTGATGAGTATCGAAATCCCACCTTTTTTAAAAATCATTTTTTTTTAAAATCACACTTTTTAAAACTCATTTCTTCTATTTAATCCATAGATGGGACACTAACAGGTACTACCATTTTGGGTCAGGTGATGAAGGGGTACTCCACACTCCCAAGAGTTCCATAATTGAAACTTCACCATTATTGTTGTGGTTGGCAACTTTCTGTTCACCAAAGACGATGGTGTAGTGTCCAACAAATAAATAAATAAATTATCTGCATCTGTGCAAGTGCAAGTGATTGTGCAGGCCAATTCCTGAGTGACAGTCTTTGGTGCATTGACTGCATACAAACTGTTATGCTTTCTTGGGCTGTTGTCTTTTTTCCCTCTTTCTGGCTCTCTTTGTTGTTGAGACTACTCTCCTGTCCACCATTAGATGCAGTTTAACATCATATCCAGGTCACTAATTGTTATCTATACTATTTCTCTGAATTTTTTTAGATGAGGCTTGATAATTACTATTATTTGGATTATTCGGACTATTGTCCTCATCTTTATTGTTATCTGTACTATTTCTCTGAATTTTTGAGATGAGGCTTGATAATTAGTATTATTTAAATTATTCGGACTATTGTCCTCATCTTTATTGTTATCTGCACTATTTCTCTGAATTTTTTAGATGAGGCTTGATAATTAGTATTATTTGTATTATTCGGACTATTGTCCTCATCTTTATTGTTATCTACACTATTTCTCTGAATTTTTTTTAGATGAGGCTTGATAATTAGTATCATTTGGATTATTCGGACTATTGTCCTCATCTGTATTGCTATCTGTACTATTTCTCTGAATTTTTTAGATGAGGTTTGATAATTAGTATTATTTGGATTATTCGGACTATTGTCCTCATCTTTATTGTTATCTACACTATTTCTCTGAATTTTTTTAGATGAGGCTTGATAATTAGTATCATTTGGATTATTCGGACTATTGTCCTCATCTTTATTGTTATCTACACTATTTCTCTGAATTTTTTTAGATGAGTCTTGATGATTAGTATTATTTGGATTATTCAGACTATTGTCCTCATCTTTATTGTTATCTACACTATTTCTCTGAATTTTTGAGATGAGGCTTGATAATTAGCATCATTTGGATTATTCGGACTATTGTCCTCATCTTTATTGTTATTTGTACTATTTCTCTGAATTTTTGAGATGAGGCTTGATAATTAGTATTATTTGGATTATTCAGACTATTGTCCTCATCTTTATTGTTATCTATACGTTTTATCTATACAACGTTTCAGCCAATGTGCACTCCGGCCTTCTTCAGCTACTTGTCGGACTTGGGCAACTTCTTGAACTCTGGAAACTTCTTTTCGAACTTGGGAACCTACTTGTCGTAATCGGGAGCCATCACAGAACTTTGAACCTATCCCTTTATTCACTCCACAGGGGTATCCTGTTCTCATTCCGCTAACCATAGTTGGGGTACAGGTGTTAAGCTGTGTTAATTATTATTGTATGATATGGAGGGCACATCATCCGAAACGTTGTACAGATAACAATGAAGACGAGGACAATAATCTGAATAATCCAAATAATACTAGAAAAAAACGTATTCATTCAATTTTAATAGAATTTTCTAGAATTAGATAAAATGTATCACAGTGGTGCAAATATTAATAAGTATTTAATTCTTTAAAAAATATTTGATGTTTTATTTTATTTATTTCACACACCCCCTCGCCCTCAGGCAATATCTTTCAAACATAAAGTTTTACGCAGCCTGTAGGAATTGTTTGCTATACCTCTGGACATAGTAATTGCATTTCATTTAGCACTAATACCCTTGGGAAAGGTATGAATCCTACTCTCCCTCCAGCTATGGGTAAATAGTAGGGCAGACAGGACTCTTTAACCATGGCTAGGTAACTAGTCTAGGAGAAGGAAAACTCTGAATTCGAACCTGCTAAACTCTGCTTAAGAAATTGACCTTGTGTTGTATCCTGCTCGTGCGGGTTGGTAAATATATATATATCTATAAGTAAAGAGTGCTCAATATCATTGATAGAGCATATATATATATATCTAAGTTCGTCTAGTGCTAGACTGAAAAGATTTGTGAATCACTTGTGTAGATGATTTGTTAATGACATGAAATTATTTTGACTCGGATTTTTTTCGAAGTAATTAATTAACAAATAAACGAGTTAATTTAGAAGAGAGATATTATATTTCTTTCCATGTGAGGTTATTGCCTCCTTCTATCCTGGCAATATTACTTAACTCTTCTAGCAAATATATATTTATCTATAATAGTGTACAATACATTTAAGGTGCCATTGTTACCACTGGTTTCCAAGCAGCATTTTAGCCACCTTTGTTCAAGACCGTCGAATTGGGAAGACATGGCAACAAACGGTTGTAACCCAATACAAACCCAAATGGTTGCAAAGTCTACTGCAGAATGACAGGGTATTTATAAAACTCCACAATATCATTCAAACTTTTGAGATGAGGCTTGATAATTAGCATTATTTGGATTATTCAGGTTATTGTCCTCATCTTTATTGTTATCTACACTATTTATCTGAATTTTTGAGATGAGGCTTGATAATTTGTATTATTTGGATTATTCAGACTATTGTCCTCATCTTTATTTCCCTATTATTTACCTCATCTGGTATTTCCCTAAAAATAAAGACTTTTAACTCTTAACATCCTATACCTCATTCCACCTGGCTGGTGAAGAATAATTAAAGTTCCAATTACCATTGAACTGGGAAGACAAGGCAACAAACGGTTGTAACTTAAATACAAACCCGAATAGTCACAAAGTCTACTGCAGAATGACAAGGAATTTATAAGACTCCACAATGTCATTCAAATCAAGCAGTCAAGCAGCCAATCAGAACTCAAGAATGGAATGACCCAAATCATCCAAATTCATGAATGGGTCATTCTTGATTTCTATATATATACCAACTGTCTTGGACACTGCTTAAGTTGTACTTAGTTAGCTGCTGTTATTCAAACCAACAATAGACTAACTGACTTCAATAATTACAAGGTAAGAAGTTAGACAGCTTTCGGACTAGTTGGAACCCATAAATGGGACACATTCCAAGGATGCACTAAATCCAAAAGCTATCAGTATCACTGTATATATATATATATATATATATATATATATATATATAATTTAATATACCAAGCGTGTTGGTAAATCCTCGCGGTGAGAAAAAACCCAGCAAATAGTTTGATTGTAAAAATATACTACCAAACATCAACCGGGGAGAAAAAAATTTTTTGAAAAAAGAAAAGACCAAGATAGTCGTACCAACAAAAAGTAATCTATTGGTACAGTATTTGGCCAAAAGAAAAAACAATTTATATATATATATATATATATATATATAAGATATATATATATATTCATATAACTGCTAGGAAAATAAGCTAATAAGTAAAAAGTGCTCAATACCTAAGTAGAGCAAATAATAAAGATAAACCTAATGAGTCAGATCTTAGCCCTGAAGAGCATTAAGCGAAACTAATAGTAGGTTCGTCTGACTCATTAGATTTATCTTTATATATATATATATATATGTGTGTGTGTTTGTCCCCACAGTTGAATAATGGACCATTCTTTTTTTTAAGATGAAAGAAAGTGAAGAAAAAGGATATACTACACAGGAAAAATATAGGAAAGTAAGAGAGTAAGGGAAAGATAGAGAGAGGGGGTGAGTGCATGGAAGAGTTCATGCTATAATCTGTTTCAATCGATCATAATGAAAAAAAGAAAAGAAAGAAAAAATGATTGAGAGAAAGTTGAATCAAGATTATTATACTTTTTACATATTGAACTATTTTGCAATAGCTCTTAAACATACCAAATGTTGTAATAATTAAATTGTCATACTGTGGTATATCCACAGGTTCGGCTAATCAAGATTATTATACTTTTTACATATTGAACTATTTGGCAATAACTCTTAAGTAAACATATCAAAGGTTGTAATAATTAAATGATAATACTTTGGTATATCCACGGGTCCTGCTAGTCAGGAGTATTATTTTCTTTTTACATATTGAACTATTTAGCAATAACTCTTCAGTAATCATATCAAACATTGTAATAATGAAATTATCATACTGTGGTATATCTACAGGTCCTGCTAATTTGTATTTAATATTAATAATTTTCAAAAACAGGACTATTTGACTCATAGATAAAAAGACTGAATTTTGTAGACTTCTTACTGATACGCTATGAGTAGAAAAAGAAAAATGCAAATAAATAAATTGTACATTACATAGGTAAATATATAAATAAATAAACATATTTGTACATTACCCACTTCCAATAAAAATTAAGTGCTCACCTGCAAGATAAAAAGAAAAGAAAGAATCTTTAGATATATAGTAAAGATATACATATACATATATATCAATTGTTTTCAACAATACCTGCTTAAATATAACAATATATAACAATACCTGCTTAGATATAACAATATATAACAATACCTGCTAATATATAACAATATATAACAATAACTGCTAATATATAACAATATATAACAATAACTGCTAATATATATATATATATATATATATATATATTTGTTATTGGTTTGTTATTGTTCACTCAACATCCCCTTACCTATTAGGTAGAGGCGTGTAAGTATCATTGACAAGGTTAATTTTGATGTGATATATATGCATGCATATATATATATATATATATATATATATATATATATATATTATATATATATATCTATATCTATACTTATATATATATATTTTTATAATACAATGTGTAATAAATACCACATGCAAAACCCTGCCCTCATCAGCCACTAACTAGGTGTGATAAAACAGTTTTAGCGGCTAAAATCTCTCTCTCTCTCTCTATATATATATATATATATATATATATATATATATATTTCTATATATATGTAACTATGTAAACATTGATATGTAGAGTTGTCAATATATATATATATAATATAAATATATATATATATATATATATATATATATATATATATATATAATATATCATATATGTGTGTGTGTATTTATATGTGTTTCTCCATATACATTTAGAAGAAAATTATTTTGGATTTAAAACCCAAACACGAAAGAAAATCAAAACTTCCACCATCCTGTTTGGCATTTGCATATCCACCCCATATATATATATATATATATATATATATATATATATATATATAATAACAGCTTACTTTACATCAAACATGAACTATTAGTAAAAACCATTTTGTTTGTATAAGCAAATGTCCTCTTTGAAATCTAAAACACCATTTTTTTTAAGTTGACATAAGGAAAGTGGTTTTTGTGATAACATTCCGTGACCTTTGGGTCAGTTCAAATATTTTTAGTTACAATAACAAATCCTGATGACGCTCGGCTCGAGATACGATGCAAGGCACACTCGACTTAACAGAAAGTACATTGTCATTAACAGCAACAACTGCACGTGGAGCGAAAGCAAATATATTATTACTTGATTTTATTTATTTAGAAAAAAAAATAACGGGGCGAAAGATTGTCTGGTGCAGGCATTTTAAACTGAATATCCTCCCTAGGGTTGCATTACATGTTTATGTTTATTACACGTGTATGTCCTGAAGGCCACACAGATTACACATGTATGTCATGAGGGCAGTCCACATTACGCATGTATGTTATGAGGGCCACACGCATTATGCATGTGTTATGAGGGTATTCCACATTACGCATGTATGTCATGAGGGCCACACACATTACGCATGTATGTCATGAGGGTATTTCACATTACACATGTATGTCATGAGGGCCACACGCATTACACATGTATGTCATGAGGGCAGTCCGCATTACTCATGTATGTCCTGTGGGCAGTCCACATTACACATGTATGTCCTGTGGGCAGTCCACATTACACATGTATGTCCTGTGGGCCACACGCGTTACACGTGTATGTCATGAGGGTCACACACATTACACATGTATGTCATGAGGACCACACACATTACACGTGTATGTTATGAGGACCACACACATTACACGTGTATGTCATGAGGGCCACACGCATTACACATGTATGTCATGAGGGCCACACAGTTTACACATGTATGTCATGAGGTCCACACAGTTTACACATGTATGTCATGAGGGCCACACACATTACATGATATTATTCATTGAGAAAAGTATTAGAGTGAAAGATGGTCTAGTGCAGGCATTTTAAACTGAATATCCCCCTAGGGCTGCATGGATTAGAAGTGTATGTCCTGAGGGCCACACAGATTATACATGTATGTCAGGAGGGCCGCACGGATTACACATGTATGTCATGAGAGCCACACGGATTACACATGTATGTCATGAGAGCCACACAAATTACATATTATTTCTCTGAATTTTTTAGATGAGGTTTGATAATTTGTATTATTTGGACTATTGTCCTCATCTTTATTGTTATTGACACAACATTTTGGCTGATGTTCCCTTGCCAAACTCAGGAGCCTTCGTGGAACTTCAAACAGAACCCTCTATTCAATCCACGGAGGTAGACTGTTCTCATTCTGTTAACTATGACCTGGTATCAGTGTTAAGTTTCTATGTTATCGCCTTTGGCCAGGATTGAACCTGCACCCTATACATGATTGTCACAGTTTGACAAAGAAAGCAAACAAAACTATTTACCCATAGCTTGAGGGAGAATAGTTGGATGCATACCTTTCCCAAGAGTATTAGCCCTATGTGAAATACAAACAGGATTTGAACTCGGAATGCTTAGTCCATATCCTATGAGTGATAGGATTGTTCGACACGGACGCAGTATCACCGAGTATACCCAGCGTTTCAAATCATGAAAGAGATCCAGAGACAGGATCATATTTCCCTGACAATGGACGACGATCCCATTGAGAAAAGTGCGTGCTGCGATCCGTGGATATCACTGCCTGACTGTCCGCGGAGTTTTCCAAAAGAGATAGGAATCCGGGGAAAAATTTAAAAAAAACAAAAAAACAACGACGATGCATCATCTTATACAGCAAGATTTGCGATATCACACGTCACTCCTTATTCGTGAATTCTCAGTCAAGCACAATAAGTCTCTTATCCCCGGTGGGGTCTGTCCCGGCACTCCAGATTTCCTCAAAAATCGACCCCGAAAGGTCAGTGATTTCAGAAGTCAGAAGAAAAGGATCTACCATTAACCCAACACATTCTAAACATAAAAAAAAAAAACCACCCAAAATGCTGGGGAGGGGGGTATGTACAGTGGCAGATTTAAAAGAAGAAAAGTCTCCCTGTATTTTTAACGCAACAACACCACAGACAGAATGCTATACAAGGTCATGTTTTAAGTGGAGTACAGCTGGTCTGAGAGAAAGGTTGAATTTTACATGTCAACCCTTGTTGGGTTAATTAAATTTAAGGCAGAATGTGTAGTAAGAGATGGGTCAGTTTTTGACTTAATTGCAAATTATGACTAATTAGAACCAATTAAAATGGATTTTTTTTTCAAATATAACTCAATCTAAAACTAAGGAATAATTCAGTATAACTTTTATGTCATTAAACTGAACAGTAAAAAAGCCTTTAGGAGACAAACACTGATTTGCTCAGCTTTAGTATATATATATAGTACCAATTGCTGCTTTGATGTTTCCGTTGCAGTGGCATCAATTAGTTGGATCTTAGCCCTGAAGAGCACTAAGCGAAACTTTAAGTAGGTTTATCCGACTCATTAGGTTTATATATATATATATGAGGTTAAGTAAACAAACAAATGTGTTTATTTTTATATGGCTTTAAGCCAACAATTTTTGGAGGATATGTGCTTAATTGAAGTCGTACCTAATTTTGAAAAATATTAGTTAATGATTAATGAATTTTAGGCGGGCATATATGTTCAAATGTAAGGCTAAACAAATCGAGAAAATGTCAATCCCTGAATGCACACTTCGACCTATTAGGCCTCATCAGCAAGGGTTATAGACATGGGAGACTGCTCCGTGTGTGACTTCGAAACCTCGACTGTCAAGCTGACAGGCGAAGTCTCTAACCGTTATATATATATATATATATATAGATGCATATTCAGTGCAAAGTGAAATGCAAGCAGCCTTGTCCTGGATTTGAACACTGCTCGTTGAGTTCATTTCCAAGTATGATAACCATTACGCTATATATCCTTCCTTAAGTTGTAGACAAAGCCATTAATTTGGTTCTGAAAAAGTTTGGGTTTCCGTTTATTTATTTATTTTTTTAAACAGCTCATAAATCCTAAGATATATAGTTTCAATTTCATTATCTGAGACGACTTTAAAATTAATAAATAATTCTTCTGCTAAATTCAGAGAATCAAGGCATAATTACTTTGGTATGAGGATACTTTTCAATTACCTACCAGACTAATACTACAGTAAACTATATATATATATATATATATATATATATATATATATATATACACACACACACACATATATACGTAGGTATGTGTTCATATATATTTAAGCAGCTTTTTTAAAGACCAAACCAATACTGCAATAAACTATATATACATATAGCCTTCAAAACCAACCAACAAACCAATATATATATATATATATATATATATATATATATATATATATTAGCATTGTAGTCTATTTCAGGGAGCTTAGACAAAGTGTCTAACTCTCCAGACTCATCAGATGCTTCGGGAGAGTTAGACACTTTGTCTAAGCTCCCTGAAATAGACTACAACGCTAAATAATATAATATATAATATATATATATATAATATATAAAGTAAAGAAATAACAAAAGACTTAGAGATTTAGCTTATAGTCTATTTCAGGTAGTCTATTTCAAATAGACTATAATGCTAAATCTCTAAGTCTTTTGTTATTTCTTTACTTATAATTTGCTCTGTGACTCTAACATTAAGAGCACACATTGAGCTCTCAAACACAGGTTTTTTTAAATAAAACTCTTGTGTCGTAAGGAAGATTTCTTCTCTGGACTTTTGGATTATATATATATATATATATATATATGCATATACATATGTGTGTGTGTTCATATATATTTAAGCACGTTTTTTAAAGACCAGACCCATATTACAATAAACTATATATATATATATATATATATATATATATATATATATACACACTATTGTAGTATGAATCTGGTCTTTAAAAAACCTGCATATATATATATATATATATATATATATAGTTTATGTTTGGTTGATACTGACTTTAGGCCACCTTGACTACTTATATATATATATATATATATATATATATATATGTAGTATGAGTCTGGTCTTTAAAAAACCTGCTTAAATATAATAAAGTTGGTATCAGCCAGACGGTGAGGGAGTCCATCCCCTTTCCACTAACACTAGACCAAGGAGATTGTTTTTGTCACCTGAGGTGATGCGCCACACCTACCATCAACTCCTTACTTTACCGCACAGATCCCTGTGTTACTCATACGCTGAGTTGGCGGGGGCCAGTATTGAACTAGAAACCTTATATAATATATATATATATATATATATATATAAGGTTGCACGTGGTGTAATGGTTAAAGTCATGGGAAATGGACTCGTCGCCCTGAGTTCAAATCCTGGACGTGTTAATTGCATTTCACTTAGCGCTAATACCCTTGGAAAGGTATGAATCCGACTCTCCCTCCAGCTATGGGTAAATAGCAGGGAAGACTGGGTTCTTTAACCATGGCTAGATAATCAGTCTACGAGAAGGAAAACTCTGAATTCAAACCTGTTGAACCCCGCTTAAGAAATTGACCTTGTGTCGTATCCTGCTCGTGCGGAGGAGTTGGTATGTGTGTGTGTGTGTATATATATATATATATATATATATATTTATTGTAAGTATGAGTCTGGTTTTTAAAAAGACTGCTTAAATATATATATATACATTTATATATATATAGATTTTAAAACTACGAACTCACGTGAGGGGACTGAACACCGATATAGGAATACTCCGTTATTACAAAATATTTTACAGACGCTGCCGCTGTCAATAACAACAGAGACAAAGGATCCGTTGAACAGAAGCGACATTCATTTGAAAAAGGGAATCTAACAAGCCCGAAAATTTATGATAACAAATAATAAAAAATAAGTGAATCCTGTACTCCATAACATCGAGTTCCTTCATTTATTTTTAAATGCTTCATAATAACGCCCAACTGCAACAAAAAAAAACATATATATATATATATATATATATATATATAGTTTCAATCAAACATGATGAAAAGAAGGAAAGAAAGAAAAAAAGTGAGAGAGAGCGAGTTAAATCAAGATTATTATACTTTTTACATATTGAACTATTTTGCAAAAGCTCTTAAGTAAAAATATCAAATGTTGTAATAATTAAATTATATGCTGTGGTATATCCACAGGTTCGGCTAGTCAAGATTATTCTACTTTTTACATATTGAAGTATTTAGCAATAGCTCTTAAGTAAAAATATCAAACTTTGGAATAATAGAATTATCATACTGTAGTATATCTACAGTTCCTGCCAATCAAGATTTCTAAACTTTTTACATATTGAACTATTAAGCAATAGCTCTTAAGTAAAAATATCAAATGTTGTAATGATTAAATTGTCATATTGTGGTATATCAACAGGTCCTGCTAGTAAAATATATTATGAAGTCTAGAATCATGAGTGGATACAAGATTCAAATGAGAAATCTCCAATGCAGGGGGGGGGAGATGTTGGGGGAGATTGGGGGGGCACTAAGTGTGTGGGGTGAGGGGAGCTGTTCGTGCTCTTAAAAGGAAGGGAGTAAAAAGGAAGGGAGTTAAAATGAAAAGGGTTGGTGGAAAAAATGGGAAGTTGTGGAAAAGTTCCTCTTATATCCATTTATATATATATATATATATATATATATATATATATATAATACTTAAAAAAAGATTATCCTTCTCTTTGTCATACCATGCCTGCAGCCCTTACGTTCTTATTTCTATATTTTTTTTAAGCACTGAAACCTCTTAAATCCTATCTCGCTGCTTCCCTTCACACTCGCGAGTGCGTTCCACTTGTTGTTCTACGCACATTGTGTTGCGGATCCTGAGACAGGAAGGAATAAGGAGGGCTGGGTTCGATTTATTTGTGGTATAGCTAGTAGCAAGACAAGTTTTTAAAACATGTTTGAGGGCTGGGGGTTGGGTTGGGTCGGTTCGGGTCTGGGAAAGCTGGGAATAAATCTATCAAAGCTGTAAGGGCACTTTTTAGAATGTGGCTGGGATCTGCTCTGGGAAGTTTCGTTAGGGTCCTTAATAGTAGGATATATGCTTATGGGCGGGAACAAAAGAAAAAGTGGAAAGGGGAAAACCCTTTTGAGGGATCGGGTCATGTCGTGCGGGGTCATTCAGTAATAGTACAGAGATGAGTAATATGAAAAGAAGAGACAGATAGATATTGTAGGGGGTAAAATAAGAGGTGAAAAGGATGAAAGAAAAAATCAGAAAGAGAGAGAGAGAGAGAGAGAGAGAGAGAGAGAATTTAATATGAAATATAATAAGCGACCCTACCAGGGGAGAGCAAAAAATAACGGCCCTATTAATATAGAAGTGAGGGATACTATCAAGGAAGAAAATAGTGATAAAGGTCCATTTGAAAGGAATAAGAGAGGAAGATCTTACTCTGGAGGAAGTTAAAGGAATGAAAAAAGAGAGGGGACCCAACATGGGGAGGCAAAGAGAGAGACTGAGGAGACCCTACCAAGGAAAGAAAGATACAGTGGGAATTCAACAATAGAAGAAGAGACAGTGGGTGGGTGTGTGAGAGAGAGAGAGAGAGAGAGATAATTTAATATGGAATATAATAAGCGACCCTACCAGGGTAGAGCAAAAAATAGGGGCCTTATTAATATGGAAGTGAGGGATACTATCAAGAAAGAAAATAGTTATAAAGGTCCGTTTGAAAGGAATAAGAGAGGAAGATCTTACTGTAGAGGAAGTTAAAGGAATGAAAAAAGAGACGGGGGACCCAGCAAAAAGAGAGGGGGCACGACAAGGAAAGAAAGAGACTGAGGGGACCCTACCAAGGAAAGAAAGATACAATGGGGATTCAACAAGAGGAGAGAGAGAGTGAGAGAGAGAGAGAGAGAGAGAGATGATTTAATATGGAATATAATAAGCGACCCTACCAGGGAGAGCAAAAAATAACGGCCTTATTAATATAGAAGTGAGAGATACTATCAAGAAAGAAAATAGTTATAAAGGTCCGTTTGAAAGGAATAAGAGAGGAAGATCTTACTGTAGAGGAAGTTAAAGGAATGAAAAGAAAGACGTGGGGACCCAACATGGGGAGGCAAAGAGAGAGGGGACACGACAAGGAAAGAAAGAGACTGAGGAGACCCTACCAAGGGAAGAAAGATACAGTGGGAATTCAACAAGAGAAGAAGAGACAGTGAGGGTGTGTGTTTGAGAGAGAGAGAGAGAGAGAGAGAGAGAGAGAGAGAGAGAGAGAGAGAGAGAGAGAGAAGATAATTTAATATGGAATATAATAAGTGACCCTACAGGGGAGAGCAAAAAATAGGGGGCCTTATTAATATAGAAGTGAGGGATACTATCAAGAAAGAAAATAGTTATAAAGGTCCTTTTGATATAAATAAAAGGAAGATCTTACTGTAGAAGAAGTTAAAGGAATGAAAAAAGAGAGGGAACCTGACAAGGAAAGAAAAAGACAGAGGGGACCCTACTAACGGAAGAAAGATACAGGGGATTCAACAAGAGAAGAAGAGAGAGAGTGAGGATGTATGTGTGTGAGAGAGAGAGAGAGATAATTTAATATGGAATATAATAAGCGACCCTACCATGGTAGAGCAAAAAATAGGGGCCTTATTAATATAGAAGTGAGGGATACTATCAAGAAAGAAAATAGTTATAAAGGTCCGTTTGAAAGGAATAAGAGAGGAAGATCTTACTGTAGAAGAAGTTAAAGGAATGAAAAGAAAGACGTGGGGAGGCAAAGAGAGAGGGGACACTACAAGAAAAGAAAGAGACTGAGGGGGACCCTATCAGGGGTAGAAAAAATGAGAGGGGATTCAACAAGGGAAGAAGAGACAGAGAAAGTGTGTGTGAGAGAAGAGAGATAATTTAATATGGAATATAATAAGGGATCCTACTAGGGGAAAGCAAAAAATAGGGGCCTTATTAATATGGAAGTGAGGGATACGATCAAGAAAGAAAATAGTGATAAAGGTCCTTTTGAAAGGAATAAGAGAGAAAATGGCCTAACTTGAAAAAAAATGTAGTATATTTATGCGAGAGAAGGGGGGCTTTACAAAGTGAGGAAAAAGAGAGATGCACTATCCAGAGTGGAGAGAAAGAGAGAGAGAGGAGCTTTATAAAGCGAGGAAAAAGAGAGATGAACTATCCAGGGTTTGAGAGAGAGAGAGAGGTTTTATAAAATGAGGAAAGAGAGATGCACTATCCAGTGTGTAGAGAGAGAGAGAGAAAGAGGTTTTATAAAACGAGGAAAAAAAGAAATACACTCTCCAGAGTTTTGGGAAAGAGACAGGAGGGAGGGCTGCATAAAGTGAGGAAAAAAGAGAGCTGTACTATCCAGGGTGCGGAGAGAGAGAGGGAGAGAGAGAAGAGGGAGATGGAGAAAGGGAGAGAGAGAAAGGTAGAGAGTGAGAGAGAAGGTAGAGAGTGAGAGAGAGAGAGAGAGAAAGAGTGAGAGAAGCTTTATAAAGCGAAGAAAAAGAGAGATAGACTCTCCAGGGTTTGAGAGAGAGAGAGAGAGAGAGAGAGAGAGAGAGAGAGAGAGAGAGAGTGCGTGAGAGGTTTTATAAAATGAGGAACAAGAGAAATACACTATCCAGAATTTTGGGAAAGAGACAGAGGGGGAGAGCTTCAAAAAAAAAAAAAGAGAGCTGCACTAACAAGGGTGTGGGAGAGAGAGAGAGAGGGGGGAGAATGAGAGAGAGAAAAAGAGGGAGAGAGATGGGAGAAAGAGAGAGGAAGAGTAAAAATGTAAGAGAGAAATAGTGAGAATGAGAGAGAGAAAGAGTGAGAATGAGAGAGAGAATGTGAGAATAAGAGAGAGAAATAGTGAGAATGAGAGAGAGAAAGAGTGAGAATGAGAGAAAGAAGAGTGAGAATGAGAGTGAGTGTGTGGTGAAGAGAGAGAGAGAGTGGTGAGAGAGAGAGAGAGAGTGGTGAGAGAGAGAGAGAGAGAGTGTGGTGAAAGAGAGAGAGAGAGAGGAGAGTGTGGTGAAGAGAGAGAGAGTGTGGTGAAGAGAGAGAAGTGTGTGGCGAAGGAGATGACTAAATTGAGAGAGGGAGAAAGAGAGAGAAAGAGTGAAAATGTGAGAGAGAAAGAGTGAAAATGAGGAGAGAAGAGATGAGAAAGAGAATGAGAGAGAGAAAGAGAGAGAAGAGAGAGTGTGTGGTGAAAGAGAGAGAGAGAGTGGTGTTGGTGAAAGAGAGAGAGAAGAAAGAGAGTGTGTGGTGAAGAGAGAGAGAGAGAGAGGGAGTGTGTGGTAAAGAGAGAGAGAGAGGAGAGAGAGAGAGAGGGGAGGTTAGTGTGTGGTAAGAGAGAGAGAGAGAAGAGAGAGAGAGAGAGAGAGAGAAGAGGAGAGAGAGAGAGTGTGGCGAAGGGGGATGACTAATTGAGAACAGTCATTTCTGTAAAGAAAAGCATTAAATATCTTGAGGGGAGTGATACATTGGCGCACGTTTTTCTATTTTGTTGGTTTCTTTTTGTTGTTTTATGTTTCAACTTGTCTCCCCCCCCCTCCTTCTCTCTGCTTCGTCCACCCATCAACACCATACAATAAAGATGATATTGAACATTGCAAAAACACTTTAAACACCCAACAATAAACAGCAGGGAACAAGGGGAGGGGAGGGGGGAAAAGGGGGAGGGGAGGGGGAATGCGGGTGAAGGCAGCACTAACAATAAATAAATTCCTTCATATCAAACCCCCTCCCCCATTACATACTCTCCTTTTTTTTTCTCTCTGATGTCGGACAACAAAAGGAGGAACCATTTAGCTGGAGCAACAGTTTGTTGGATTGCAATACTACATTCAAAAGATGACGGGCACTTGTATTTATTTGTTATTTAAATGATTTTAATGCTGGGGTGCGTATGGGGGGGGGAGAAAATATGGAACAGCCCCAACACACCCCCCCAAAAAAAAAAATTGACCATCATTGTCCAACTCCTACTCATTTGATAAACTATATATGTGGCTTAATGGTTAACGAGCTAGATTACCAAATCGGCCTCTATTTGGTTTGTTTGTTTTGTTTTACGGCATATCAACCACAGTGGGTCATTTAGTGCCGATAAAGTTTTGAAATAAATCAATTCTTAATGGATAATACAATTTTGTTTATAAATACATTTTTCTATTCAACCCATAGATGGGACCCTAACAGGTACTACCACTCCGGGTCAGAGTGGACCAGGGAGCAATGGTGATGAAGGGGTGCTCCACATTCCCCATACCTCCAGAACTGGAACCTCACCATCAGATAGAGTTTAACGTCATTCCCAGGACATGTAGACCCTCAGTCACCGCCTTCTAGCACCCATATGATAAAAAGGGGTTCGGACTTGCCATAAGCGCAATAGGGTTGGGAAAATCATATAGGTGCTAGGGCTTGACGTGACCAGCCGATTGATCGGAAGGAGCCTCTCCGACCGCCCGTCTAGCCCAAGATAGGGCCAAAGTGGAGTTTTGCAAGTCAGGGACTGCTCAGCCACCTGGGTTCTATCCTTAAGTATCATGGTTCGCCCCCACGGCCAACAGGTGGCCCCATTAGGGGAGTCTTACCCCTCTGCAGAGGTGCAGTCGGTGCCTTCTAACGCCCCAGCGACAGGGCGGAAGATAATATGGAACAGCCCCAACACCCAAAAGAACCTCACTCTAACCGACCCCCCAAAAATTGACCATCATTGAAATAAAAGACCAATATTGCTGGTTCATAATTGCTATGTCAATCACATTGCTTTGTTGGGACTATATGACTTTTAGGCACCCCTTTCTGATCTCGATTAAGAAAGGACATGTTCTTCATTTACACCGTCAATATCTGGTTGTTTTAACAGACGATTTTTAGATTTTTTAAAAATCATACCCCTAACCCCTAACAAACAACTGGATATTGATGGTGTAAATGAAAAACATGTCCTTTCTAAATCGAGATCAAAAAGGGGTGCCTAAAGGTAATATGGTCCCATTGTTGTTATGTCCTCTCTACGCTCTTCCACTTCTGATATTGTTGCGCTCTCTGTCTTTCAAGTTCCTTTCCACTGTACTTTGTCGAGGTGGGGTGCTTGTTGCGTTTGACGAGTTACATTTGGCAGCAGTGGTCTGTTTCCCCAAAACTGGTTTAATAGCTAACATTTTGAAATGTTTGATTTTTCATGATCGGCAACATGGAAGCCCTTTCCGCCCTTGTCCCTTCTGCTTTGATGTTCTTCCTGGCTAAACTGGGGCCTTGGTAAAATACCTTTTGATATTCTGTGAGACAAGACTGTACATTTGAAAAAGATTTTTATGTGTTTAGGCATATGGACGCACGTGCACAAATGGACACAGCGTTCCTTTTTATTTGATTTGTAAGCTTTTATTCTGGTTCGGTTTTGGTTTTAGTGCATCAAGCACTCACATCTTTTATTTTTATCAAACAAATAAAATTGTTTATCAAACAAATTCTTTGTGTGTGTGTGTGTGTTCGTTGGCATCCTTCCGTCTACGAGAGACGATGGAGTAGTGTGCAAATTTTTCTATAACGGAGATAACTCTAAAAGGTCTAATTTCAAATTCTCGATATAACGAGATAACTCTAAAAGGTCTAATTCAAATTCTCGATATAACGAAGATAATCTAAAGGTCTAATTCAAATTCTCGATTATAACGAAGATAACTCTAAAAGGTCTAATTCAATTCTCGATATAACGAAGATAACTCTAAAAGGTCTAATTCAATTCTCGATATAACGAAGATAACTCTAAAAGGTCTAATTCAAATTCTCGATATAACGAAGATCACTCTAAAAGGTCTAATTCAAATTCTCGATATAACGAAGATCACTCTAAAAGGTCTAATTCAAATTCTCGATATAACGGAGATAACTCTAAAGGTCTAAAATTCTCGATATAGAAGATCATCTCTAATTCAAATTCTCGATATAACGAAGATAACTCTAAAAGGTCTAATTCAAATTCTCGATATAACGAGATAATCTAAAAGGTCTAATTCAAATTCTCGATATAACGAAGATAACTCTAAAGGTCTAATTCAAATTCTCGATATAACGAAGATCACTCTAAAAGGTCTAATTCAAAATTCTCGATATAACGAAGATCACTCTAAAAGGTCTAATTTCAAATTCTCGATATAACGAAGATAACTCTAAAAGGTCTAATTCAAATTCTCGATATAACGAAGATCACTCTAAAAGGTTAATTCAAATTCTCGATATAACGAAGATCACTCTAAAAGGTCTAATTCAAATTTCTCGATATAACGAAGATAACTCTAAAAGGTCTAATTCAAATTCTCGATATAACGAAGATCCTCTAAAAGGTCTAATTCAAATTCTCGATATAACGGAGATAACTCTAAAAGGTCTAATTCAAATTCTCGATATAACGAAGATCACTCTAAAAGGTCTAATTCAAATTCTCGATATAACGAAGATCACTCTAAAAGGTCTAATTCAATTCTCGATATAACGAAGATAACTCTAAAAGGTCTAATTCAAATTCTCGATATAACGAAGATAACTCTAAAAGGTCTAATTCAAATTCTCGATATAACGAAGATAACTCTAAAAGGTCTAATTCAAATTCTCGATATAACGAAGATCACTCTAAAAGGTCTAATTCAAATCTCGATATAACGAAGATCTCTAAAAGGTCTAAATTCAAATTCTCGATATAACAAAGATAACTCTAAAAGGTCTAATTCAAATTCTCGATATAACGAAGATACTCTAAAAGGTCTAATTCAAATTCTCGATATAACGAAGATCACTCTAAAAGGTCTAATTCAAATTCTCGATATAACGAAGATCAACTCTAAAAGGTCTAATTCAAATTCTCGATATAACGAGATACTCTAAAAGGTCTAATTCAAATTCTCGATTAACGAAGATACTCTAAAGGTCTAATTCAAATTCTCGATATAACGGAATCACTCTAAAAGGTCTAATTCAAATTCTCGATATAACGAAGATAACTCTAAAAGGTCTAATTCAAATTCTCGATATAACGAAGATAACTCTAAAAGGTCTAATTCAAATTCTCGATATAACGAAGATAACTCTAAAAGGTCTAATTCAAATTCTCGATATAACGAAGATAACTCTAAAAGGTCTAATTCAAATTCTCGATATAACGAAGATCAACTCTAAAAGGTCTAATTCAAATTCTCGATATAACAAAGATCAACTCTAAAAGGTCTAATTCAAATTCTCGATATAACGAAGATAACTCTAAAAGGTCTAATTCAAATTCTCGATATAACAAAGATAACTCTAAAAGGTCTAATTCAAATTCTCGATATAACGAAGATAACTCTAAAAGGTCTAATTCAAATTCTCGATATAACGAAGATAACTCTAAAAGGTCTAATTCAAATTCTCGATATAACGAAGATAACTCTAAAAGGTCTAATTAATTCTCGATATAACAGATATCTGGTCGATTAACGAAGATAACTCTAAAAGGTCTAATTCAATTCTCGATATAACGAAGATCACTCTAAAAGGTCTAATTCAAATTCTCCGATATAACGAAGATAACTCTAAAAGGTCTAATTCAAATTCTCGATATAACGAAGATAACTCTAAAAAGGTCTAATTCAAATTCTCGATATAACAAAGATAACTCTAAAAGGTCTAATTCAAATTCTCGATATAACGAAGATAACTCTAAATGGTCTATTAGAATCTTTCACTCCTTCCTAAATAAAAGTATCAATATCATCATTGACCGTTGACCGTTGTTGCAATGAAAACCCAGCGGTTTCATGCTGTCCATTTCCTATGACGATAACCGTAGTCTGAGTGGGTTCATATGGAGGATGAGCTGTTGCCCAAGCATAAAATCCCCCCTCTCCACACTGCCAGTGTGATCCAAAGGAAAGGTAAGGAACCAATGCAGTTTGCCAGCAGTAGTCAAGAAAAATCCTTTGTTGACTGAATAATGATGCTATGAATTTATATGACGAAAAGGTTTTTTCATAAGTAAAATAGTATTTGTGTATATATATAAATAACTTTTAATATTTTGTAAGACAAGACTGGGTTAAATCTAACTTAACAGACCTAAATTCCACCATTGTATCTCACCTAGCCAAAAAAAAAAACCCCCAAAATCAGGGAATTAACCGAATTTAATGAAATTTTCAGTGTTGATATATCTTTGAAGCGTAACACAGATTCTCAAAGATATGTGGTTCTTTTGTAAGCTTTTTATTCTGGCTCAGTTTTTTTCCCCTGTCTGAATAAAAAATATAAATGTGGTCTGGCGAGGCTCAGTGGGCCCCAGATACCCACAAGTGGAAATGGTCCATAATCATGATACCCATGGTATTTAAGGCCTTTTTATTCACAAACATATATATATATAATATATATATATATATATATATATATATGTGTGTGTGTGTGTGTGTGTGTGTGTGTGGTGTGTGTGTATTTTGAACAGTACTCTTGTAAAAATGTAGTGATCTAAAGAATAAAGATGTCAAGGTGGTAGTTTTGAATAATTGATCAAGTATGATTTAAAAATTATTAATAATTGATCAGATTCAAATATGAATTCCGAAATGTTAATACGTCTTTGAGATGCAAGATTTCAATCTTTGGAAAAGAAAGAATAATAATTTAAAATTCCTGTGCATTTTGAAATTTTAAACAAAAATTTTAACCTAAAAATGTTAAACTTCGCTAAGAAAATGACCTTATTTTGTATCCTACTCTTGCGGAGGAGTTAGGTAAATGCCTCTCTCTCTCACTCCTCTCTCTCTCTCACTCCTCTCTCTTCCCTTCTCCGTCTCTGTTTCTCTCTCTCATTCCCCCTCTCTCTCTCTTCTCTGTCTCTATCTCTTTCTCCTTCTCTTTCTGTTCTCTCATTCCCCTCTCTCTCACTCTCGTCTCTCTCATTCCTCCTCTCTCTCCTTCTCTGTCTATCTGTTTTTTCCTCTCTCTCATTCCCCCCCTCTCTCTCTCTCACTTCTCTGTCTATCTGTTTCTCTATCTCATTCCCTTCTCTCTCTCATTCCTCTCTCTCTCATTCCATTTTCTCTCTCTTCCTCTCTCTCATTCCATTTCTCTCTCTCATTCCCTCTCTCTCATTCCATTCTCTCTCATTTCTCTCTCTCTCTCTCACTCTCCTTCTCTTCTCTCTCTCACTTCCCCCTCTCTCTCTCTCTCTCTCTCTCTCTCTCTCTCTCTCTGTCTCTCTCTCACACTTTTCTTTGACAATAAAATGAAATTTCCCTTTCATTTGTTAATTAAACAAAAAAAAACAAAAACAAAACAAACACCATTTTGAAAATGCTGCTTTCTTCCGGAATCGGCAGTTGTACGAACGGAAAAAGACTTTGAATTAATATAAACAGTGTTTTAAAATGTGGTTTTAGCTGATACGGTCTCGCTGGGTTAACCTATTCATGTTTAACTTCTTGCTTTTTTCATTATGAATTTCATTAGTATTTGTTAGATTAGATGAATTAGAACTCTTCAGATGTGAGAGATAGAAAAAGTCAATATATTGAATGGTCTCAGGAGAGAAAGAGAAGGAACATTTTAGCTTGCAAATTATTCTTTCTCTCAAGAAAATATCTCCAGATATCTTTTAATATTTGTGATCAGGTTTTTAAACATGTTTGAATTTTAATTAGATGTCCATATAAAAGCCATAAATTATTTCTAATTCAATCCAGGTTTCAATATCTCTTATTATAATGGAGATTGTGTGTTTCTATGTCTGTAACCGAAACTATATTACTACCCAATCAAAATTCCCTTAGTTATTTATATAACATTTTCCACGGTTTTATTTTTATCTAAACCTCAATTATTACTAAAATTATTTTACATTATTAAGACTGTTGACCATATCTACATACTAATAACATGCAATTGTATTTATATATACAACAAAATAGCAGTTTATAGTGTGAATGGGAAGGCTAATTTGCATATTGATATTAAAAATTTGATTTTAATAAATATGTGCTTAGTATTATTGATTTCTAATTGTTTGGTTTTATCTTAAAGAATATGAGCAAAAATCTTGGGGATAAATCTTAAAAGAAATCCATTAACAAGAAGAAATAATTGTAATTTTATTCTTTACTTCCTATTTTAACTAAATAGTTAAATTAGGAAAATTTAGCAATGAAAGACAAGAGTGAATTAAGTTTCTATTTCAATTTTTTCTTTAATAAATTTAATGATTTTACTTACTTATGATACAAACCTTCTAACATTGAATTTTTAACTCCCAACCTGCTCGGGCACTATCTTTCAGAAATTAATTTTTACACTGCCCGGAGGGTGTTTTCTTTTGGCTAGTTAAGGTTTAAGAACCCAGATACATTGGTGGTTGCCTGAATTTAGTTTTATAGAAAATGAGATTTTAAATCTTTTGTGTGCTTAAATAATTTAGTTTTTTTAATGTTTAAAAATCTTTTAAGTTTCTATTTCAATTTTTTTTTTTTTTTTTAAAATTTAATGATTTTTCTTATGATACAAACCTTAACATTGAATTTTTAACTCCCAACCTGCTCAGGCACTATCTTTCAGAAATTAATTTTTACACTGCCCAGAGGGTGTTTTCTTTTGGCTAGTTAAGGTTTAAGAACCCAGATACATTGGTGGTTGCCTGAATTTAGTGTGATCGAGAAGTTTTCCGATAGTGAATAGGTTAATGCTATAAAAACACAAATCATTCCTCGTTCGGTTCCTTCGTATTGTTCCGAGCTATAATCCATAGATTGGACCTTATTGTGACTCACGATAACATTCCCAGCTCAAAAGTCGATCCTAAAATAAATCCGATCCCATTCATCACTGTCCGAAGGGCAGAATTCTGGAAACTAATAATATATCTTTTTTTTTTTTTTTTTTTTTTTTTTTTAGTTTGGATTTTTGAGCAAAGGGTTAAAATGGAAAGAAAAGGAAAAAAAAAAAAAAAAAAAGAAATCGTAAAATAGACAATTGCAACTCATCCGACACCAAGAGAACAATTTACGGATCTATATAAAACTGCGGAATTTGATTCCTTGATAAGCCGGATACAGATCCAAAATACGATCCAAAAAGCTGAAAAAAGAATGGATCCTCTTAACTTGCAGAGAAAAAAAAAAAAAAAAAAATAAGATGATAAAATGAATTTTTGTGCCGGTAACAATCTATGTTTATATTAATACTCTTGTTCCATAATTGTCCGACCGTTATCGTCCTGCAACACCCTCTGGTTAAAAATTGAGACTGTCCAAATCTATATATTAATACTCGTGTTCCATAATTGTACGGCTATTATCACCTTGCAACAGCACTTAGAAATTCTATCCAGAACAGCATCATTCCTACGTAACACGAGATGTAAATGAATAGCTCTTTGTGTAGTAATTACAGATTCAATTTTAGATTTTTATCCAATGGTGAATTACACACACACACACACACTCATATATATATATATATATATACACACACACACGAATTACATAAGTATCACAGACACACATACACAAATATATCACACACAAATATATCACATAACACACACACAAATATATCACACAAATATATCACATACAGACAGACACATACAAATATATCACATACAGACAGACACACACAAATATATCACACACACAAATATATCACACACAGACACACACACACACAGATATATCACACACACACACACACACACACACACACACACACAGATATATCACACACACATGGAACACATCACCCCTGATGATGGCACTTCGAAGTGCCGAAAGTACTCGGGATATGAACTTCGGTGGACTAATTCACGAATTCCATCCAAATATAAAATTGTTGGCCAGAACGCTTGAAAAGATCACCAATAAAATCGTTAAACAGGAGACCTGCTCTTTGTTTAATACCACATGTATAAATGAAAGAATACTGCCCAAATACACACACACACATATATATATATATATATATATATATAAATATGTGTGTGTGTGTGTGGATTCTTTTGTCACAAATCACATATGAATGTCCAGCAATAAAAGAAAGTCGAAAATGTTCATGTTGTCTTTAATCAGCTTAGGATATTGCAGTAAAGCCGCACTCAATCCAAATATGGTCGATGCCAACAGGATGTAGTAAGTATTGCTCATTGATGTTTGCATACAAAACTATATATATATATATATATATATATATATATATCATAAAAGAAGATGACTTACTGGAGAATACAATATCGAGCTAATCGCAATATTGACGGTCGATACAAATATTAACCGAATAAGTCAGTGTTATAACGAATATAAAGTGTTCAATATGTTAGTAATAGTAGAGTGGATTTTGTTTGAATATATGGTATTAAGGTCTATATAGAAATAACCTACTCAAGTTTCACCATATAGGATCTTCAGGGTTAAATGCTATGAATTAATCAAAATATTGATTAATTACATGTAATTGCAGAAGTGAATAATGCAATTGCCTCAATATTCGTGATAGAGTAGCCTCTTAAGTGATGTTGTACATTGATTTGCTTAATTTTGAGATTTACAAATGCTAGCGCTATTGAAAAGGGGATATACTCCCTCGCTGACTGGCTGATACCGACTTTAGGCCGCCCCGACGACTTTATTTACTTACAGTATTTGGAGAGTTTTACATTAATCTACGATTATTTTGACACCAATTTTGGTGATACATAGAAACAATTTTGATAGTGACACTGGAAATATATTATTTTCACTTGGCTTGTTTTATTTATTTAAGGTATTTTTCGTCGGCTACATCATCGGCTTCATAATCATTTATATTAATATATATATATATATATATATAGTTATTTACTAAGCATAGCTTAGATGTGGCACAAGGCTAGAATTATGGGGCAGATAGATATTAAAAGACTAAGATAGATAGTTAGATAGATAGACATATAGATAGATAGATAGATATAGATATGTGAAATAAAAGGAAATTAATCCGACAGTGTGAATTTGATATATTGAAAAAAAAATGATGTTTACAAATGCATTCTGTTTGGGATCATCAGGAGAGAATGTGATATAGATATATATATGAAGTAACTGTGACATGAGAGATGGACATGTATATTTTGATTTTTAAATATCTTTGAATATAAATCAGATCTTCATAATTTATGCACAAAATCAAGATCGTGTGATATTTAATGTGTGTATAGTATATTTACTTTTTTGGTAATTGTTTGATATTTGTCATTTCATCTGGGTTCATAGTCGTACCCAATATATAACATGTAGTCTTCAAAGAGAACTTGGCATGGTAGTTCATTTTGACAATCTATATACTCCTTTCTTCCAACATCTTCATCCTTGGTTAAAAGACCGTCCTCCCGCCAAATTATTTTTCGTACGTCCGTTATTTGAAAGGAAAAAAAAACATGCTACATACCCATCGGGTAGCTCACTCGGTAGAGCGTTGGATAGAAACCACAAGGCCAACTAGCATATGAGTAGCACAAGGATCTGTGGTTAAAGTAAGGAGCTGATGGTAGGTGCACTCCAGAAAAATCTCCTTGGTCTAGCGCTATTGAAAGGGGATAGACTCTCTCGCTGACTGGCTGATACCGATTTTAGGCCGCCCGTCGACTTTTACTTTTACTTAACTATTTATATATGTACTAGAAGCGGCTACCCAGCATCAACTGGGTTGAAAGGTTAAAAAAAAAAAACATTGGATTTTTTTTTAGATTTCTATTTCTTTGTAATGTTTTTTATATAATATAGATTAAATATTTGTAATTTTTGCACTTAAAGCAAAATCCAGTGATATTTAATGTGTATATATATTTACTTTGTCGTTAATTGTTTTATTTTCGCACTTTCATCCGAACATACACACATACATACACACACACAACTGCCCTTTATACATGCATAGATAGATTCTAGATGCACACAGTAATGACTCTCCACAGCTTCCACTATCTCTAAACAGTGCACAACCATGATTCATTTTGGGGAGGGACAGCAGCAATGGTCTCCCCCCCCCCGCCATTTCCTTCTAAGTTTATTTTATCGATAACAAATATCAGTGATACACCAAAGTATCATAGATCTTGTAATTGCTAGACTGACTGATTAAATAAAGGGTTCATTGATCATCAAATAGACGGAGCAAAGTTCTCGTGGGACTGATATTTCAAGTTATGATCCCCCAGTCCAGTGCGGGCTCCCCGGGCACTTTTAACACAGGGATGTTAATACAGATATAGATTTCTTGGCGTCGCAACTTTATTCAATTAATCGACAGAACACATCAAAAGCGCCAAGAAATGGTAAATAACAAGCCACCAGTGGATTGCAAAAAGTTTTTGAGGTTAAACACGTGCCTGCCTGACTTGTGAGTCACTTCGGCCAGCCCACTCCCAGCTCCTCCTGGATTTCAGTTTGGGCAGCGGTTCAAATCCCAAAACAAGCACAAGAAATGGTTACAACGTATTTTGATTGTTGTTTTTGGCGTATAACTTGCCATTAAATCAATTATATATTTGTACTTATGCATATGTGGATATATATATATATATATCTTATTATAATGGAGATTGTGGGTTTGTCTGTCTGTAACCGAAACTATATTACTATTCAAGTCACAATTCCCTTTGTTATTTACATCACATTCTCCATTATCTTATTTTTATTTAAACCTCAATTATTAATAAAATTGTTTTACATCATTAAGACTGTTGACCATATCTACATACTAACAACATGCAATTGTATTTATATATACAATAAAAATAGCGGATTACAGTGTGAATAGGAAGGCTAATTTGCATATTGATATTAAAAATTTGATTTTAATAAATATATGCTTATTATTATTGATTTCTAATTGTTTGGTTTTATCTTATTGAATATGAGCAAAAATCTCGGGATAAATCTTAAAAGAAATCCATTAACAAGAAGAAATAACTGTAATTTTATTCTTTACTTCCTATTTTAACTAAATAGTTAAATTAGGAAAATTGACCAATGAAAGACGGGAGTATTGGAAAATGATGGAAGAGTTATTTTAAAAGTTGTTCTATTTTTCAATCATACCCCCTCTGTTCCAATTTTTTTCTGCGTTCTTATTCAGTTTCATTAGCCTTTCTAATTTAATGTGATATTTTTTTATATTAAAACTTAAATACTTGCACCCGGAGGGTGCATATATTTGCTAGTATATATAATCCAAAAGTCCAGAGAAGAAATCTTCCTTACGACATTGGAGTTTTTTTTTAAACAACTTGTCGCAGTTTGAGAGCTCAATGTGTGCTCTTATTGTTAGAGTCACAGAGCAAAATTATAATTAAAAAAATAACAAAAGACTTAGAGATTTTGCATTATAGACTATTTCGGGGAGCTTAGACAAAATGTATAATTCTCATGTGTGTGTATGCGTGTGTGTGTGTATATATATGTGTGTATATATATGTATGTATATGTGTATGTGTGTGTATATGTATGTATGTATATATGTATATGATTGTATATGTATGTATGTGTGTGTATACTTGAGTGACATTGAAAGAAAAGAAAATAAATTAAGGTAAACAAAACTACTAACTAAATGAACAGGGGTGGCCCTGAATTCTGGAATTGATTGATTTAACAGTAATTCCTAACAAATTACTGACAAGCCGGCAGATATCTTTGTTTTTTTTGTATTATTATTGTTTATTATCATTTTTATTTCTATCCCTATTTTTATTCACATCTTTTATTACTCAACAGCTGAGCTAGACAGGACAATTTAAAAGGAAGGGAGGGGAAAAAAAAAATCTGTTTTCAAATGCCTTAAAAGTAATAAAGAATTCATCATTCACATCTGATGAGTCGGGAGAATTAGACATTTTGTCTAAGCTCCCCGAAATAGTCTATAATGCAAAATCTCTAAGTCTTTTGTTATTTCTTTAATTATATATATATATATATATATATATATATATATATATCCACATATGCATTAGTGTTTTATAACTTGCTTAAAGCATTGTGTTTATATTCGTTTGGAAGTTGGTTTTGAAGTGTAAAGAAAAATAAGGTAACTATGATGTTGTTTGTTTACCTTTGATTTATTCTTAATATTTCAAGTTAAAACTCGCATTGTGATAGCCTTAAAGAAAAAAACCCATTCGTTCCCTGATGACTGCCACAGAGCAAGAAACCAATGGTAGCAAAATTGTTCCAATGCAAATAAATATAAACTAAAACATTTATATATATATATATATATATATATATATATATATATATATATATATATGTGAAATAAAATTGGAACTTAACCCGACAGTGTAAATATGATATATTGAAAAAGGATGTTTACAAATGCATGGGCTCATCAGGAGAGAATGTGCTAACCGTTTCGGGGCCTTCCTCTCTACTTTTTTAAATAATTCTACATCAGGCTCTTTTGAGTCTTATTATATACTATAATGCTTCTGATTTTTAAAAATTAAAAATAAAATTCATTTTATTTTTAAATAAAATTCATTTTATTTTTAATACAGACAGTGCACTTTTTCTTTTGAATAATTCCAACTTTTGACTAGCAGCGTTCTGTTTTGCTAACGGTCATTTCTTCCCGTCTTATTTTTGTTGAAGACCGATCCACGTGCGGTCGATGCAGATATTGCGAAGGTCCTCACATCATCAGTGAGGAGGGCCGGTGTTGCATTTTAAACCGTAGAGAGGAAGGCCCCGAAACGGTTTGCACATTCTCTTCTGATGAGCCCATGCATTTGTAAACATCCTTTGTTTTTCAATATATATATATATATATATATATATATATATATATATATATATAATGGAGTCAGTTTTGGTATGTACATGTCGACTTATAACTCAGAAAAGAGATGTCATTGAGCATTAAAATCACACACACACTTTAATATGTTTATAATAAGGAAAAGTACAACATTTAGTTTTAGATTTTTACTGATTAAATGACAATTCAATAAACAATTTGGGGATCTCCTTAATGTTCTTTATAATTTTAAAGGTTCACCTTCCATAAGCTCCTCACTTTATCGCACAGATCACTGTGCTACTCATACACTGAGTTGGCAAGGGCTGGTATCGAACAATGAACCTTTTGATTCCTAGTCCAGAGCTCTACCGACTGAGCTAAACCAAACAAATTAATAAATAAAACAAACATACAAAAATGATTAAATGCTGGCTAAACGTTACCAGTAAGTTAAAGTAAAGTCAATTGTCAGTATCAGCCATATAGCGAGGGAGTCTATCCCCTTTTCACTAGCGCTAGACTGGCGAGATTGTTTTTGCATCTGAGGTGAAGCTACCTGAGCCCCCTGCTTTACTGCACAGATGACTGTGCTACTCGTATGCTGAGTTGGCGATGGCTGGTGACGCCCAAATTTTTTATTATTCCAGAATTTTCGGAGAATTTCCCCATGAGCATGTATTTTCTTCTACGTTCTTTTTACCATCTCGGATAAGGTGATTGAAAGTTCACAGAAGGCGCCATACCCCACCACCTCCACACACAAAAAAGACAAAAAAAAACCCCTAAAAAGAAGCACTGCTGAAATTACTTCTGAATTTAAGAAGCCGCACTTTTGTCATGGAAATGATCCCATATTTTGATTGTTATATACACATATGTATATATACATGCACATATACACACACACACACACACGTCCATACATATATCTCTATATTACTCTATATATCTTATTATAATGGAGATAGTGTGTTTTTCTGTCTGTAACCGAAACTATATTACTACTCAAAGTCACAATTCCCTTTGTTATTTACATCACATTCTCCATGATTTTATTTTTATTTAAACCTCAATTATTAATAAAATTGTTTTACATCATTAAGACTGTTGACCATACCTATATAATAATAACAAGCAATTGTATTTATATATACAACAAAATAGCGGATTACAGTGTGAATGGGAAGGCTAATTTGCATATTGATCTTAAAAATTTGATTTTAATAAATATATGCTTGGTATTATTGATTTCTAATTGTTTTGTTTTATCTTATTGAATATGAGCAAAAATCTCGGGGATGAATCTTAAAAGAAATCTATTAACAAGAAGAAATAACTGTAATATTATTCTTTACTTCCTATTTTAACTAAATAGTTAAATTAGGAAAATGTACCAATGAAAGACGGAAGTAATGGAAAATAATGGAAGAGTTATTTTCAAAGTTGTTCTATTTTTCAATCATACCCCCTCTGTTCCAAATCTTTTTATCTGCATTCTTTTTTAGTTTCATTAGCCTTTCTAATTTAATATAGTATTTTATTATATTAAAACTTAAATACTTGCACCCGGAGGGTGCATATATTTGCTAGTATTTTTAATATAGAAGCACGTGGTGTAATGGTTAAGGTCATGGGAAATGGACTCGTCGCCCCGAGTTCAAATCCTGGACGTGGTAATTGCATTTCACTTAGCGCTAATACACTTGGGAAAGGTATGAATCCTACTCTCTTTAGTCGGATCTTAGCCCTGAAGAGCACTAAGCGAAACTTTTAGTAGGTTTATCTGACTCATTAGGTTTATCTTTATTATTTGCTCTACTTAGGTATTGAGCACTCTTAGCTTTAGTCTATCTTAGCGGGTTGTATGAGTATATATATATCTTATATATAAGCATATAAATTGTCTTTTCTTTTGGCCAAATATTGTACCAATAGATTATTTTTGGTTGGTATGATTATCTTGGTCTTTTCTTTCTTTCAAAAATTTTTTTTCCCCAGGTGATGTTTGGTAGTATATTTTTACAATCAAACTATTTGCCGGGTTTTTTCTCACCGCGAGGATTTACCAACAAGTTTGGTATATCATATATATATATATATATATATATATATATATATATAACTTTCAAAGGAAGGAAAACTTAACAAACCGTCATTTATCTATAATACGTCATTTGGCTTGAACCATGAACCTTTGGATTCCTAGCCCAGTGCTCTACCGACTGAGCTAAACCGAACAAATAAATAAATAAAACTAACAAACAAAAATGATTAAATGCTGGCTAAACGTTACCAGAAATGACCCCCAAATTTTATTATTCCAGAATTTTCCAAGAATTCTGGAAGAAGAACATTTCCCCATAAAGCCTGAGCATGTATTTTCCTCTGCGTTTTTTTTGTTTTTACCATCTCGGGTAAGATGGTTGAAAGTCCACAGAAGGTACCATACCCCACCATCTCCACTCACAAAATAAAAAATAAAAAAACAGAAAAAACAAGCACTGCCTAAACCAGTCAATTTACTTCTGAATTTAAGAAGCTGCACTTTTGTCAGGATGTTGGCATGGAAACGGTAATAAAAAGACAAGGCAATCCAAATTGACGGCGCCAGAATCTTTAAGTCCAGGATTTATTTAATACCGCCAAGAAAAAGAACAAAAAAAAAAAAAAAAAAAAAAAAAAAGTATATATAATGATAATCCAATGAGTATTGAATAGGTTTTATTTCCAGGGATTAAAACAGAACCAATTCCGGTAAATTAATCAGGGTTCATCTAAATTTAAATGGCAGAAGAAAAAGATAAAGAAAGAAAGAAAGAAGAGTTAAGTAGAGATGGGCCAAAGAGCTTTAAACAAATTTACGACATGTTCCCAGCAACTCAATTTTTATGGTGCATTGATATTAGCATGGGTCATGGCAAGGTTATGTAGTGGTAAGTAATCTCAGATATCTATATTAATTATTGGGAAGAGTTTGGATGTCTGTCCTCTTAAGATTGCAAAAGAGTTTGATGCCAAACTGATAAATTACCAATGCATTTTTATAGTAAAAATCATTGTCGAATGCATTTTTATACTAAAAATCATTGTCCAATGCATTTCTATAGTAAAAATCATTGTCCAATGCATTTTTATACTAAAAATCATTGTCCAATGCATTTTTATACTAAAAATCATTGTCGAATGCATTTTCATAGTAAAAATCATTGTCCAATGCATTTTTATAGTAAAAATCATTTCCAGTGCATTTTAATAGTAAAAATCATTTCCAATGCATTTTAATAGTAAAAATCATTTCCAATGCATTTTTATAGTAAAAATCATTGTCCAATGCATTTTTATAGTAAAAATCATTTCCAATGCATTTTTATAGTAAAAATCATTTCCAATGTATTTTTATAGTAAAAATCATTTCCAATGTATTTTTATAGTAAAAATCATTTCCAATGTATTTTTATAGTAAAAATCATTTCCAATGCATTTTTATAGTAAAAATCATTTCCAATGTATTTTTATAGTAAAAATCATTGTCCAATACATTTTTATACTAAAAATCATTGTCCAATACATTTTTATACTAAAAATCATTGTCCAATGCATTTTTATAGTAAAAATCATTTCCAATGCATTTTTATAGTAGAAATTATTTCCAATGAATTTTTATAGTAAAAATCATTTCCAATGCATTTTTATAGTAGAAATTATTTCCAATGAATTTTTATAGTAAAAATCATTTCCAATGCATTTTTATAGTGAAAAATCATTTCCAATGCATTTTTATAGTAAAAATTATTTCCAATGCATTTTTATAGTAAAAATCATAGGCAAATGCATTTTTATAGTAAAAATCATTTCCAGTGCATTTTAATAGTAAAAATCATTTCCAATGCATTTTTATAGTAAAAATCATTTCCAATGTATTTTTATACTAAAAATCATTGTCCAATACATTTTTATACTAAAAATCATTGTCCAATACATTTTTATACTAAAAATCATTGTCCAATACATTTTTATACTAAAAATCATTGTCCAATGCATTTTTATACTAAAAATCATTGTCCAATGCATTTTTATAGTAAAAATCATTTCCAATGCATTTTTATAGTAGAAATTATTTCCAATGAATTTTTATAGTAAAAATCATTTCCAATGCATTTTTATAGTAGAAATTATTTCCAATGAATTTTTATAGTAAAAATCATTTCCAATGCATTTTTATAGTGAAAAATCATTTCCAATGCATTTTATAGTGAAAAATCATTTCCAATGCATTTTTATAGTGAAAAATCATTTCCAATGCATTTTTATAGTGAAAAATCATTTCCAATGCATTTTTATAGTAAAAATCATTTCCAATGTATTTTTATAGTAAAAATCATTGTCCAATACATTTTTATACTAAAAATCATTTCCAATGCATTTTTATAATAAAAATCATTGTCCAATGCATTTTTATAGTAAAAATCATTTCTAATGCATTTTTATAGGTAAAATCATAGGCAAATGCATTTTTTCCTGCATTTTACTGAAACCCAAAGAATTTACTTGTCACAAAAAAAAGAATTTTCCCACGGTTCTTCGAGGGCAGAATACGGACAATTAAGAAAATAATCCCAAACAAGAATCTAATAACTTGAGACAGGACAAAGAAAGCAAATCTCAAATTTAAAATTAGCTGTTCAACACATTCGCCTTCGGGCCAAAAGCCATCGACACAATTGGCTCCACGGATAATTTTATTTTATCATCTGTCATAAACATGGAAGAAAATAGACTCCCCAATGAGGATTACAGTGACAATTTCTTTTTCCATAAGGAATTAGTGCCTATGAATCATCAAGGCTGGCATAAGTTCAATATAGAATTCGGATAATATGACTCTAATAAGGACCTGTGGATATACCACAGTATGATAATTTATCTATTACAAAGTTTGATATGTTTACTTAAGAGCTATTGCTAAATAGTTCAATATGTAAAAAGTATCAATTCAAAGAGGTCTGCATTATCACTTCCATGCGCTCATCCCCTCTCTCTTTCCCCTACTCTTTCTTTCTTTCATATATTTTTTCTGTATCATGTCTTTTTCCCTCCTTTTCTTTTTTTTATAATAAAAACAGAATGGTCCATTATTTTGCTGAGGTGATGATAACGATTGATAATGTTGATAATCATTGATTATAAAGATTGATAATGTTGATAATCATTGATTATAAAGATTGATAATGTTGATAATCATTGATAATAAAGATTGATAATGTTGATAATCATTGATTATATAGATTGATAATGTTGGTAATCATTAATAATAAAGATTGATAATGTTGATAATCATTGATTATAAAGATTGATAATGTTGGTAATCATTGATTATAAAGATTGATAATGTTGGTAATCATTGATAATAAAGATTGATAATGTTGATAATCATTGATTATGAATATTGATAATGATTGATAATAAAGATTGATAATCATTGATAATAATGATTGATAATGTTGATAATTGTTGATAATAAAGATTGATAATGTTTGCAGACAAATTATTGACAACCTATATATAATTAAATAAATATTTGTACATTACATAAGTAAATATAAACTATTTTTATGGGTTCAACATTTGAGAATTGCTATCATGAGTGGATTCATCCTTAACCAGTATTCTTTTTTTCACCGAGTCTCATCGGAGGATTAACACAGGAAGAAGAACTATGATATAGAATGCAAGAAAGTTGAGTTGTAGATGGTTGACAAATTCCATGTTAGCAAATAGATGTTGACTAATGGCAGAGTCCGAAGTTTTGATTCATTCATTCATTAAAGAATTGCAAGCATAAGTGAATTCATCCTTAACAAGAATTCTCATCAGAGGATTACCACAGGAAGAAGAACTATGATAGAGAATGCAAGTAAGTCATAATAACGGGGTAGACAAAAAAAATTTAAAAAATTGATTGCAATTACCCAAGATCAGGATGAGTAAATATATAGATAAATAAATAAACATATTTGTACATTACATTATATAGGTAAATATATAAGTAAACATATGTGTACATTACCACCTTCCAATAAAAATTCAGTGCTCACCTGCAAGACAAAAAGAAAAAGAATTTTTAAATATGTAGCAAAAATATATTATAAATAACAAATATATATATATATATATATATATATATATATATATATATATATATATATATATATATATATATATATATATGCTTAAAAAACTTACTAACCACTGTTCCTGTTTTTTGCGTAAAAAATTATGAAGATTTGATTTATATTCGAAGGTATTTAAAGATTAAAACATACATAGAAATAGCATTGAAATTGTAATATACATAGAAATAGCATTGAAATTTTACTTAAAAATGTCCAGCATTTATAAATCTCAAAAATAAAACACATCAATACACCAGTTTTTTTTGTTCCATCTACCTAGTCAGCGCTGGGTAGCCGCTTCTATTCACAAATACATTGTATTCACTCTATGCGTTAATGATTTTGACAATGAAATAAATACTCATTGATAAACTTATGCAATTACTGAGGGTACTGTAATGCAAGCAGTGACATAGTTTTGGTTACAGAAAGACAGACACCGAATCTCTATTATGATAAGATATCATCATAAATATTTTCATTTTCTTTATTTATATTTTTTTTTTTACCCACCCTAAAGGCAAAACCTAGTCTTTTTACGACGACTCTACTCTATTAGAAATAGTTGACTTACAACCAAATCCACTTCTGATCGACCGGTCATCAGTCGATTCTGTTGTAAGTTGGATCGCTATATACACAACCCCCTGAGTTGCAAAATACATTTTCCTGATGCACCAGTGCATGTCATCAGTGATGTATTTTTGTTTTTTTTGTTTTAGCTTGGGAGTCATTAGAGGGGGTTCAGTGTGTGTGTGTGTGTGTGGGGGGGGGGGTCTTCAAACATCAGATACCCCCCACCCCCCACCTCTACCAGACAACAACAAACAGGACCAGGATCAGATCCTCAGAGCTGATTACTACTTCCTCCTAATACCACTCCTCCTCCCACCCCCTCCTGCCTCTCCCCCCCCCATTTTGTGAATATATAAAGTGATTACTTTCCCAGTTGGTGGCTTCATGTATCTTGTTGACATTCCTACCAACAGAGATCTGCCCTTTCGCTCGTGTATCGTATAATATTGTAGTTTTTATTTCTCTCAATTTTTTTAGATGAGGCTTGATTATTTGGATTATTCAGACTATTGTCCTCATCTTTATTGTTATCTACACTATTTCTCTAAATTTTTGAGATGAGGCTTGATAATTAGTATTATTTGGATTATTCAGACTATTGTCCTCATCTTTATTGTTATCTACACTATTTCTCTGAACTTTTGAGATGAGGCTTGATAATTAGTATTATTTGGATTATTCAGGCTATTGTCCTCATCTTTATTGTTATCTACACTATTTCTCTGAACTTTTGAGATGAGGCTTGATAATTAGTATTATTTGGATTATTCGGACTATTGTCGTCATCTTTATTGTTATCTACAGTATTTCTCTGAATTTTTGAGATGAGGCTTGATAATTAGTATTATTTGGATTATTCAGACTATTGTCCTCATCTTTATTGTTATCTCCACTATTTCTCTGATTTTTTGAGATGAGGCTTGATAATTAGTATTATTTGGATTATTCGGACTATTGTCCTCATCTTTATTGTTATCTACACTATTTGTCTGAATTTTTGAGATGAGGCTTGATAATTAGTATTATTTGGATTATTCGGACTATTGTCCTCATCTTTATTGTTATCTACACTATTTCTCTGAACTTTTGAGATGAGGCTTGATAATTAGTATTATTTGGATTATTCAGGCTATTGTCCTCATCTTTATTGTTATCTACACTATTTCTCTGAACTTTTGAGATGAGGCTTGATAATTAGTATTATTTGGATTATTCGGACTATTGTCGTCATCTTTATTGTTATCTACAGTATTTCTCTGAATTTTTGAGATGAGGTTTGATAATTAGTATTATTTGGATTATTCAGACTATTGTCCTCATCTTTATTGTTATCTACACTATTTCTCTAAATTTTTGAGATGAGGCTTGATAATTAGTATTATTTGGATTATTCAGACTATTGTCCTCATCTTTATTGTTATCTACACTATTTCTCTGAACTTTTAAGATGAGGCTTGATAATTAGTATTATTTGGATTATTCGGACTATTGTCTTCATCTTTATTGTTATCTACACTATTTCTCTGAATTTTTGAGATGAGGCTTGATAATTAGTATTATTTGGATTATTCAGACTATTGTCCTCATCTTTATTTCCCTATTATTTACCTCATCTGGTATTTCCCTAAAAATAAAGACTTAACTCTTAACATCCTATACCACCTCATTCCATCTGGCTGGTGAAGAATAATTAAAGTTCCAATTACCGTCGAACTGGGAAGACAAGGCAACAAACGGTTGTAACTTAAATACAAACCCGAATAGTCACAAAGTCTACTGCAGAATGACAGGATATATATAAGACTCCACAATGTCATTCAAATCAAGCAACCAATCAGAACTCAAGGAATGGAATGACCCAAATTCATGAATGGGTCATTCTTGATTTCTATATATACCAACTGTCTTGGACACTGCTCAAGTTGTACTTAGTTAGCTGCTGTTATTCAAACCTACAGTAGACTTACTGACTTCAATAGCTGGAAGTGTCATTCATTTTCCTAATCCACCCCAAACGATAGCCTTTGTTTAAATGTATTATTAAACATATGTAGAAATCTTTGATTTAAGGGAAATAACAGGTAACTTTAGATGCAACGGTCAATTTTAGCCATCTTTTCATATATCCTTATAGGAATGCTCTGGATTTTAAAAATTCTCAACAGGATGTTAAGAGTTAAATATGTTTAACATCACTGTAAGGGCAGTCTCCCTTGTCTGAGGGTCTTGGTAAATCTCCTGTGTCTGGAGACCCTATTTTGGTCACGTGACACAGGAACCCAAGGAGGGAACCCTCTTCTTCCGATACCACTGAACAAGCCTGGACGTGCTTGTCACCTCTCTCCAGCAGACACCTATGGTGCATGCCAGACGCCACAGACACGACACTGCTCACAGTAAGTGGTTTCCACCTATTTTGTCTATGAATACTACTGTGTATGTTTGGACACTTGTGACATTCTATAGTCTGGGTAACTTCGTTCCCTATACATGTTGTAATAAAATCATATAAATGTAACTAACGTGTTTGTCGTTTTCCTAACCGAAGTGTTCCGCATTGGTTACTTATCCTTTAAGTAACCCAATGTTTTATAAGAACCAGAGTTAATACTCTGTGAACCTCTTATATCACATTTAAACAAAGGCTATCGTTTGGCATGGATTACAAAAACGAATGTGACTTCCAGAATGAGGACGTATAGGACGTTAAGAAACTGACCTCGTGCAGACGGGTTTGTAAATATATAATGCAATTGTTGACAAATTCTTCTTAGTTCTATTCTTACTGAGTACTCAAGAATATTGGCCTTGTACCAGATTTTCTTTCCTCATCCAACAAATAACGAACATCGAGGATCCTATTATTGAATGCTGTTACATTTTTAGTAACGCAGACCTGGTTTGAATTCTGGTCCAATTCCATTGTATCGATCCTGGTCAGAGTGTGTGAGAGCGAACGCAGGTTTTACTCAAACAATGCACAGTCAGTAGTCTGGAATACCAACAAGATTACAAGGCTCTTGAGTCTACTTATAAAATTCCCAGACATGTGAATGCCTTGAGGATGTTTGCTATACATGGAGGACAGGTTTAGAAACGCGCGAAAGAGTAGAGAGGAAAATATAGAATGAAAATAGGATGGGAATTATTAGGAAAGAGACAGGTTAAATGCTGATCGATATAAATAGGAGGGAGAGAGAGAGAGTATGAAAGATTAGGAAGGGGGAGAGAGTATGAAAGATGATGAGAGAGAGAGAGAGAGAGAGAGGTGATGATGAAGGGAGAGAATAAGAGATGATGAAAGAAGGCAGAGAGAGGTGGGGACAATAGGAAAAAGAATTAATGTGTGAAGGACAGGAAGTGGGAAGTTGAGAATTGCCAATGAGAGAGGGTAAATGAATGAGTGAAAGTGAAGTGAATGTGTGAGAGAGAGAGAGAGAGTGAGAGAGAGAGAGAGAGAGAGTGAGCAAGTGAGCAAATGAGAGAGAGAGTGCAAGTGAAGAAAGAGAGAGAGAGAGAGAATGTGAATGAAAGAGAAGAGAGAGAGAGAATGTGAACAAGTGAAAGATGAAAGAGAGAGAGAGAATGTGAACAAGTGAAAAGATGAAAGAGAGAGAGAGAGTGAACAAGTGAATGATGAGAGAGAGAGAGAGAGAGAGTGAGCAGTGAGCAAATGAGAGAGAGAGTGCAAGTGAAAGAGAGAGAGAGAGAGATGAAAGAGAGAAGAATGTGAACAAGTGAAAGATGAAAGAGAGAGAGAGAATGTGAACAAGTGAAAGATGAAAGAGAGAGAGAGAGTGAACAAGTGAAGATGAGAGAGAGAGAGAGAGAGAGCAAGTGAAAGATGAGAGAGAGAGAAAGAAAGAATGTGAACAAGTGAAAGATGAGAGTGAAGGAGTAAGAGAGAGTGAGAGTGAACGAGTGAGAGAGAGTGAGAGTGAACGAGTGAGAGAAAGAGAGAGTGAACGAGTGAGAGAAAGAGAGAGTGAACGAGTGAGAGAAAGAGAGAGTGAACGACTGAGAGAAAGAGAGAGTGAACGACTGAGAGAAAGAGAGAGTGAGACTGAATGAGTGAGAGAAAGACAGAGTGAGAGAGAGAGAGAGTGAGAGTGAGAGTGAGAGAGAGAGAGACTGAATGAGAAGAGAAGAGAGAGAGAGAGACTGAATGAGTGAGAGAAAGAGAGAGTGAGACTGAATGAGTGAGAGAAAGAGAGTGAGACTGAATGAGTGAGAGAAAGAGAGAGTGAGACTGAATGAGTGAGAGAAAGACAGAGTGAGACTGAATGAGTGAGAGAAAGAGAGTGAGACTGAATGAGTGAGAGAAAGAGAGTGAGACTGAATGAGTGAGAGAAAGAGAGTGAGACTGAATGAGTGAGAGAAAGACAGAGTGAGACTGAATGAGTGAGAGAAAGAGAGAGAGAGAGAGTGAACCAGTGAAAGATGAGAGAAAGAGAGAGAGAGTAAGTGAATGAGTGAGAGAAAAAGAGAGTGAGACTGAACGAGTGAGAGAGAGAGAGAGTGTGAGACTGAACGAGTGAGTGAAGGAGTGAAAGATGAGAGAGAGTGAAGGAGTGAAAGATGAGAGAGAGTGAACGAGTGAAAGATGAGAGAGAGTGAACGAGTGAAAGATGAGAGAGAGTGAACGAGTGAAAGATGAGAGAGAGAGAGAAAGAGTTATATATGTTAAACACTGCTTAGAAAACTGACCATGTGTCACATCCTGCTCAGGGGCAGGGTAAATGCATATACTGAGCTACCACAAAGAACTAAAATGTTTCTCTGGCTGCAAAAGGGTTAAGTTTATTGCAGTCAAATAGAGACTAGCTTTGAATGGAGAAAATGAAAAGAAAATCATTAATGGGAAATTTCAGTTTTAATAAAAAGAGGGGGGAGAGGGAGAGAGGGAGGAGAGAGAGAGAGATTGGTTGAGGGTTGGGCTGGGGGTGGAGGGCACTGGCACAGAATTGCAGCCGTGGCTTTAAAGGGGAAATTAATTTCTGATTGAAATTTTAAAAAGAATTAATTAAAAAAAGAAAAAAAAATTTTTTTTTAAAATGTTTGAAAGAAAATTTTTCTTCAAAACAATTCTTTAAAAAAAAAAGGGAAGTTGTGTTTGGAAAATAAATTATATATATACTAGCAAAAAATATGCACCCGTTGGGCAAAAATTTTCAAGTTATAATAATAAAATATTATATTAAATTAGAAAGACTCAGTGACGCTGATAGCTTTTTAATTTAGTGCATCCTGGGACGCACATATTTGCTTTGAATGAATACCAACTAAAGTTTCTTAGTAGATTGTAGGGTTTTTATTTATGATCTGGGGAAACAACTAAAGCCTTCTAACTCCTACCTTGTATCCTATCCTGTGTAATTCAATTCTAAGAAACTATTGAAATGTATTTACAGTTAACTTGAAATGGTGAGGGAAGAAAATAGAAAAACTCTGGGATGCATGGATATGATTTTACTGCGTCCTTTTAGACTTTTGTGCATCAGGAAAGCAGGACTCATACCTATCAACAGCTCTGTACATATATATATATATAATATATATATATATATATATATATATATATTATATATATATACATATGGTTTTTGTAGGTTGGTTTTGAAGCCTATCACAATGCAAGAATAAAGAGTAAAAAAGTAAAGTCGTCGGGGCTGCCTAAAGTCGATATCAGCCAATCAGCGAGGGAGTCTATCCCCTTTTCATTTGCGCTAGACTAAGGAGATTATTTTTAGCGTCTGAAGTGGAGCGCCACACCTACCGTCAGCTCCCTACTTTACCACACAGATCCATGTGCTACTCATACACTGAGTTGGCGAGGACCGGTATCGAACTAGGAACCTTGTGGTTTCAAGTCGAACGCTCTACCAACTGAGCTAACCCGGCCCTAAGAATAAAGAAATATGAGGTAAATATGATGTTGTTCATGTACCTTCGATTTATCTTCTTAATATTTTGGGATAAAGATCCCTTCGTCAGAAGATTTCTGAAAGCTAAGTTCTGGAGCTGTTACCTTGTTGCTAGGACTTGTCCATTCTGTATATATATATATATATATATATATATATATGGTTTAGAATTATTTTCATTTCTATCCTTTCTTCTAAAATAAGATTTTAGTCTTTATATCTAAACTGATTCTCTTCGAAATTAATGATTAGTTTTCCATATGCTCATCAGGCAAAAGTAATTTCTAATTCTATCTATCAGCTGTTTTTACTCTTATCCTCTTTTTCATTATTCATTTTGTTTATATCTAACTTATGTGTACTACTGAAATTCAAGTCTTCTGATGAATTTATTAAGTTAGAGTTTTTTTGTTTTAGTATTATTCGGACTATTGTCCCCATCTTTATTGTTATTTTTACAATGTTTCGGCTGGTGTGCCCTCTGGCCTTCTTCAGGTATTTCTTCTCAGACTCAGTAACCTTCTTTTCGGACTCAGGAACTTTCTTGTCCTAGTCGAGAGCCATCACGGAACTTCGAACCTAACCCTTTATACAGTCCATAGGGTTATCCTGTTCTCATTCTGCTAACCATAGCTGGGGTAGGAGTTGTGTTAATTATTTTTCTGTCACTGCCGCCACTCAGGATTGAACCCGGAATCCAGAGATAACTGTCACTTAGAACTGTCTTAACCTAACTACCTTATCCACTTATATTCTTTTTTTTTTTTAGAAAAAAAACAAAAAAAACAGCACAAAGAACGACTCTCAAGCAACAGCCGGCATCCATTATCAATGGGCTGCCACAAGAAAGGTGTACACAATAAAACCAAAACAGACACCTGACCGACCAGACTCAAGATAAGAAACGAAGAAACATCTTAGTCTTTAATAAACGTACAATAGATTAAGTACCGTACCGGTACACACGCTCAAGATTACCAATTCCCCTCCCCCCTCCACCCCCTCCAACCCTATCCACGCATTGTGTCATTAGATTGCTAGCCCCCCCCCCCCAACATTTCCCGGGCATGTATAGGAAAATCCAATTACTTGAATCAGTTCTATATAATTATGTGTTGCTTTAGAGAAAGCCGATGTAGGAGGACTTCTCGATCTGGTCTTGTATAAAGAAGCATTGAGTAAAGATGCTGGGTGGGTGAGGGTAATGATGAAAACGTAGACAATACACATCGGTCGTTGTTAATACGAGTGCCATTAGCCGCTGCACCTGTTGCAAGAAAATCTCTTGCCGAGGTTTGCAGATGAAAATATTATGGAATGCTAGATTCACAAAATATTATGGGATGTTAGATTCACAAAATATTATGGATGTTAGATTTACAAAATATTATGGGATGTTAGATTTACAAAATATTATGGAATGTTAGATTCATAAAATATTATGGAATGCTAGATTCACAAAATATTATGGGATGTTAGATTTATAAAATATTATGGAATGTTAGATTCATAAAATATTATGGGATATTAGATTTATAAAATATTATGGGATGTTAGATTTATAAAATATTATGGGATGTTAGATTTATAAAATATTATGGAATGCTAGATTCACAAAATATTATGGAATGTTAGATTTATAAATTCTGACTTACTTTGATATTTCTTTTTATGGTTGCTACGTCTATCTATCTTTTGATTGGTTAGTTAGATTTTACGGCATTGGGTTATTTTATGCCAAAGACACTAGTGGTATTATATATATATATATATATATATATATACATACATCGTTACACACACATGAGCAGGATTTGACACAAGTCAAGTATTTAAGGTGAGTTTAACAGGTTTGAATTAAACTGGTTGGCTAACCAAAATTAGAGAGGAGAGTAGTTGGATCCATACCTTTCCCAAGGGGATTAACACTATGTGGAATGCCAATAGCCTGTGCAGAATTTGAACTTGTCTCACCATCTATATTTCTTTTGACAGTAACCATTACACACTGCACCTCCAAAAAAAAATATATATATATATATATATAATATATATATAGGTCAATCCTCCAGCAAAATATACTACACATTTGTCTGAGTTTTGTTCTTTCATTCCTTATTCTACCTCATTCTGTCGGATTCATTCCAACCCCCTTTTCTTCATATATATTATATATATATATATACACATACATATACACACACAAGTTTTGTTGAACTGTATAGACAATTCCTGTCGGACAAGTTTTTGGTTGATCCGTTCCAATTTTCGGGCCATCTTTCTGGTGTCGGGGTGTAACTGGTATAACAGTCCCCCAAAGGTTTCAAAACGAGTGCTTTCGGGAATACAGCTTGGACCGAAAATTGGAATGGATCAACCAAAAACTTGTCCAACAGGAATTGTCTGTACAGTTCAACAAAACTTGT
>CM042175.1:976590-989090 GCA_023376005.1 Doryteuthis pealeii
TCAAGATTCGTTAAATAAATGAAATAAAACAATTACTAACCTGACTTACCAAAAAAAAAGAAAAAAGTAAAGTATTTTGAATCGGATTTTTAAAATTAATTTTAATTTCAAAATTCAGTTTGATGTGTTGAAAATCGTCGTCAAAATTTTCCGTTTTAATTTTGACAAAGAGTTTTAAGAAACTTTAGTTGGGACCCATCAAATTTCCTGGGGACTCATTCAAAGCAAATATGTGCATCCCAGGATGCACTAAATCAAAAAGCTCTTAGCATCACCACCCGAGCTGTGTACAATAAACAAAGGTAATTTTAGGAAGTGCGTCCCGGTCTCCTGCCTCAGAAATTGCTACCCGGTGACTATTAAAATAACGTCCCCAGCTATGCCGTCTCAGATTTTCTTTTATTCATGTTTGTTTAATGTTTTGTTTTTAGTTTAGATAAACAAGAATTACAACAAAAAAGAAGCGACACCCCACAAATACATTTACTTGTAGAAAATATCTATCTATCTCCATTTGTTCGTATCTATCTATATTATTTTGTTTATCTATCTCAGTCTATTCCAAACTATATATCCATCTTTATATCTAAACAAGAATTACGATAAATTACGATAGATAAACAAGAATTACGACAAATTATGATAAATGAACAAGAATTACGACAAATTTCTATAAATGAACAAGAATTACGACAAATTACGATAAATAAATAAGAATTACGCCAAAAAAGAGACTCCTCTCTAAAATACATTTAACGCCCTAAGTTGGTTGTTTTCTTTCAAGTAACACCAACATAGCTGGGGACGTTATTTTAATAGTCACCGGGTAGCAATTTCTGAGGCAGGAGACCGGGATGCGCTTCCTCATAAATTACCTCTTCAAATTGAGATAGATAGATATGAAGATGGATAGTTTTGAATAGACTGAGCTGGGTTGTTATTTTAATAGTCACCGGGTAGCAATTTCTGAGGCAGGAGACTGGGATGCACTTCCTCATAAATTACCTAAACAAACTGAGTATAAAAGTGCTCTGTGAAAACAGGTCAAAAATTCAGTGAGTAATTTATTTTTTCCGCAAACTGACAGAGATACTCAGGAATTAACGAAAATCTAAACACGGGAGTGGAAAGGAAGACCTAATTACTTTAGAGCTGTGGGTACCTTTGACAAAGTAGCTGTGACAAATATGGGTCAGGAGAGTTAGGATTCATGCCTTTTTCAGATGTGTGTCACTGCCCTTAATCCATGTTCGTTAATGATGAAATGTTGGGTGTTCAAGCCCAATCTCTTCAATCTATCATTTTTTTTCTTGGTGGGTGGGGGGTCGGGGAAGAGAGAGAAAAAGATGAGGATGAGTTTGTTTTTTGTCCCCTTTTCCTAAGGTCTTTAAGTCTTCCGTGTAGCATACAAATTCCCAAGGAGTATCTTTTTCGTGTCCCATATGTCAAGGGAGTATTGTCCATCTAACCTAAATGCTTCATCAGTATTCAGAAGATGTTTTTTTATTTTTATTTTATTACTTTCTGGAATTTCTCAATGTTCTTTCTTTCATTCATTCCTCTGATGCTTTCCTTCTTTGTTTCATTCATGTTTAATTTCTTTATTTCATTCATTCATGTTATTTTTTCCTTCTTTGTTTCTTTCATTAATTCATGTTTTCTTTCCTTCTTTCTTCATTCATGTTTTATTTCTTTATTTCATTCATGTTTTTTCTTCCTTCTTTCTTTCATTCATGTTTTATTTCATTCTTTCTTTCTTTCATTCATGTCTTCTTTCATTCTTTCTTTCATTCATGTTTTCTTTCATTCTTTCTTTCCTTCATTCATTCCTCTTATCCTTTCTTTCTTTCCTTCATTCATTCATTCCTCTTATCCTTTCCTTTCTTTCCTTCATTCATTCCTCTTATCCTTTTTTTCTTTTGTTTTTCCTCTGATGCATTCAACTCCTTCTTTGCTCTTATAATTTCTTTCTTTCTTTCTTTCATTCCTTCCTCCCTCTTATGCTTTTTTTCTTTTTCTTTCATTCCTTGTTCACTCTGATGCTTTCCTTCTTTCTTTCATTAATCCCTTCTTACCTTTTATGCTTTTTTCCTTCATTCTTTCTCCTGATGCTTCCCTTCTTTCTTTCTTTCTTTCATTCGTTCCTTCTTTCATCCCTTCATTTCTTTGGTACTTTCCTTCGTTTTTCCTTGATTCCTTTTTTCACTCTTTCATTCATTCACTTATTCATTCCTTCTTTTATTCTTTCATTCATTCATTTATTCATTCATTCCTTCTTTTATTCATTCATTCACTAATTCTTTCCTTCTTTCATCTGATATTTTTTATTCTTCCCACTTCTTTCTTTCTTCTCATGCTTTTCTTCCTTCTTTCTTTTCTTTCATTCCTTCCTTCTTTCTTTTCTTTCATTCCTTCCTTTCATTCCTTCCTTTCATTCTTTTCTTTCATTCCTCCCTTCCTTCTTTCTTTCCTTTCTTTCCTTCCTTCTTTCTTTAATCCAACTAAAAAAACATCACCACCCCCAATTCTTAAAAATAGCTTTTGAAAAGTTCTGCAAGGGTCGGTAGGACTGTCCCATTTTATCATTTCGTCACTCCATCACCCCAAAGAGAGGAGGGTTGATTTCAGTAGGGATTACCATGAGGTGATTGTCCCCAGTTATTTTTCTTTTCTTTTTTGGGGGGTGGGGGTGGGGGTGGGGACAAACAAACGAGGGAGTAGGATGGGAGGTAAGTGTCCAATAAGGCAAGTGGATAAAACACTCACAACCATTTGATTAAATTCACAACCATTTGTCTTTTTTTTTCTTCTTTGCGGTTTCTTTTAGGGATTTTTCGAGAGGTGGGGCACATTGATTAATGAAACCAAGACGTCATACTTTCTCCGTGTACCCTTACCGTTATTACTTGAACAAATATAGGTCAGGGAAGTTAGGATTCATGCCTGTTATTTTTTTTTTTTTTTCTTGTGTGCCATTATTCTTGGGAAATTTATTATCCGTAATTTCAAAAAAGTCACACATCCCAAATCTAATGTCTGCAATCTATAATGTGCTTTTTGTTTTAATTTAATGAATTCGATTCTCACTGGGTGCCTTCTGGCCTAGTGCTAAACTTCATTAATGACTAATATAGGGGGCAAGTTTATCTCAGTCAGTAGAGCGTCCGTTATTGGTCCGCACCAACTCAGCACATGAGTAGTACAGATTGGGAAATCATATCTGTGTGGTAAAATGGGGAGCTGACGGTAGGTGTGGTGCTCTACCTCATCATTTTGTTTTTTTTCTTTGTGATTTTGCTTAGGGATTGTTCGGGAGATGGTGCATGTTGATTAATGAACCCAAGACGTCATACTTTCTCCGTGTACCCTTGACATTATTGTTTGAACAGATATAGGTCGGGGAAGTTAGGATTCATGCCTGTTATTTTTTTTTTTTCTTTCTTGTGTGCCATTATTCTTGGGAGATTTATTATCCGTAATTTTAAAAAAGTCACATCCCAAATCTGCAATTTATAATTTTTTTTAAAAATTCAATGAATTCGATTCTCAATGGGTGCCTTCTATATACACATTAAATATCACCAGGGCTTGGTTTTCGAGCAAAGAAAAGAGATTTGATTTTATATTCATGTAGATAATTAAAAATACAATCTAAATTTGAAATCTTGCACTACACAGATAGTGAATTTGATTACTAAAATTTTGAATGTATATAACAAGAATATTATGACGTTGAGCTGTGATATAGTTTTTGTTACAGACAGAAATACACACCATCTCCATCTATACATATATAAAAGGCAATTGTGTGTGTGTGTGTGTATATGTATGTCCAGATGAAACTTCGAAAATAAAACAATTAACGAGAAAGTGAATATATATATACATTAAATATCACCAGGGCTTGGTTTTTGAGCAAAAAAAAAAAGATTTGATTTATATTCATGTTGATAATCAAAAATACAATCTAAATTTGAAATCTTGCACTACACAGATAGTGAATTTGATTACTAAAATTTTGAAAGTATATAACACAAGAATATTGAGACATTGAGCGGTGACGTAGTTTTTGTTACAGACAGAAATACACACCATCTCCATCTATACATATATAAGTTGTGTGTGTGTATATGTATGTCCGGATGAAACTTCGAAAATAAAACAATTAACGAGAAAGTGAATATATATATAGATTAAATATCACCAGGGCTTGGTTTTCGAGCAAAAAAAAGAGATTTGATTTTATAAAAAAATACAATCTAAATTTGAAATCTTGCACTACACAGATAGCTTATTTTAAACTGTCAACTGTTTGAACTTAGGCAATTGGTAATGGTAGCTCCATTTAGCAAATGTCTTACTTGGGCAAGTGCTACATCTAATGTCTTTTAATGGTTTTCAGTTTTTTTCAGTCTTTTTTAACCACTTTTCTTTGGATATGGTCACTTAGTAGTAATAGCACTGAATGATTTTTTTTTTTTTTTGCAAAAAAATCTCAGTGTGGTTTCAGGTGTGCAGATGATATGTGAAAAAAAATTGGTTTTAAAGTTAGACTGGCCATCTCTAGTGATTACCCTCGACTATGAAATACTACTCAGATTCTGATATCTTACTGGGTTCATTAATATGCGATAATCTTGGACTCTGTCCAGATGACCCAAAATTGTATTTGCCAAAATCTGTCCGATTCCATTGTTGGCATTCTACAGTCTTTGGAATATAATTATCAGTCACAGAAATAAAGTGGTGAGTCTGAGATTGGAAAACCATGTCCATCTGTGACCGTTTGCCATTTGTTTCGACTTACTATTCTTTCAAGGAACTGAAGCTGTCCATCGAACAACACCACCTCCCCCCAACCAACCCAAACACATTTGGGCCATAATCTCAGCACACCCAAAGTGTTAGGGGGGATGGCAGCGAAAAAGATTTTGTGACACGCTTAGAGTCTTTGGCACCGAACATGAATCTGTCTGGGGAATTGCATGTTGTGGAAGTAATGTATTTTGGGAGGGATTTTTGGCATGGCGCTGATTACAAGGAGAGAGAGGGGGTGGGCAGGGACTTGTTAGAAAGGGGGGTCGGGTGGGAAGAAAAAGATGTGTATGGATCAAGGTGGTTAGATCACTCAGTCGAAGGAAGGAAGGAAGGAATTTGCGCGGCTTAACTCTTCTTTTAGCACTGGTCAAGACTTTGTCTGGGGAAAAATCACGTTTCCGAATCTTTTTTTTTTTTTTTTTTCCTTCTTGTGGATGTGTGCGTGGGCTAGAAGGAATTAATTCTGAAGAATTTTGGATAAAGAAACTTGGTCCGAAAGAAGAAGGAATCTTAAGATTGGCGCTTAAGAATAAGACACTCTTGAAGGAATTTTCATGTCAGGGGTCAAGTTAGATTTAGGGGAATTTTAATGTCCTTTCCGTACAAGAAAAAGTTTAAACGGACAAAAGACTAGGTATTTTGCTATCTGCCAATATTTCTGGCTGGTTGGTTGGTTTTCCTTTTTCCTAGACTAGTTGCCATTCCATATATATCATATATTAAATTTTTACTTGAAGGCACTTACAATGCATGTATCGCATAAAATTCGATACTTTTTCTTATAGAAAATGAACTTGACAAGTGTAATCCCGGCAAAGGATCGCTCGGTGTGTAGAATATCGTACAGACTGTTTCGACTTTATTAAGTCTCATCAGTGATATATACTAACGACTGAATAAGATTTTTGGATGTTTGTTTATTTTTAGAAGCATTGTTGAATAAAGTATATATTAAATTTTTACTTGAAGGCACTTACAACGCATGTATCGCATAAAATTCAATACTTTTTCTCATAGAAAATGAACTTGACAAGTGTAATCCCGACAAAGGATATATATATATATATATATATATATATATATTGACCAACCACTTTTTACTATTCTCCCATATAAGAATTGTGTAATACACACGAAACTTGAGTAACAGTAATATAGTCCAATATTCTTATATTCTAGGTATTAATGGAAGCGCGTGGTGTAATGGTTAAAGTCATGGGAAATGGACTCGTCGCCCCGAGTTCAAATCCTGGACGTGGTAATTACATTTCACTTAGCGCTAATACCCTTGGTAAAGTTATGAATCCTACTCTCCCTCCAGCTATGGATAAATAGTAGGGCAGACTGGGCTTTTTAACCTTGGTTAGGCAACCAGTCTAGAAGAAGGAAAACTCTGAATTCAAACCTGTTGAACTCCGCTTAAAAAATTGACCTTGTGTCACATCCTGCCCGTGCGGAGGGGTTGGTAAATATATATTCTAGGTATTAAACCTACTCCGTTATTCTTATTACCATGTGATTCCTTGTCCGATGATCTACCGACTATTTATTCATTTAAATTTAGAATTTTAAAATTTAAAAAGAAAATCTAAATTCTGAGTCTCGATACTTTTCGATTGAACGTCGTAATCAATAAATTTGACGTGGAGAAACTGAGTCAACATCGAAAGTCAAAGTTTAAAAGATAAAAAAAATTGAAATTGTATTTATGGAATAAAAAAAAAATCAAAACCTAAACAAAAAAAAAAAAAAAAAAAAAAAAAAATCAAAATGGCGGCGGGAGTGGGGGGGGGTAGAAGAGAAGATTAAAATCTTTTAATCCTATTACAACACTAACAGCAAATAACTTTCAAGTGATGTACGATGAATAATCGGACAACCTCTTCAGTAAAATCCAATCAAAGTTTAAATATTTACTAGTTTTAGTAGTAGTAGTAGTAGTAATATTAGTATTATTAGTTGAATAATATTTTATTAGTACCTTTAAGAGGTATCTATTGCATGTAAGTGGAAAAATCATTTCCAATGCATTTTCATAGTAAAAATCATTGTCCAATCCATTTTTATAGTAAAAATCATTGTCCAATGCATTTTTATACTAAAAATCATTGTCCAATGCATTTTTATACTAAAAATCATTGTCCAATGCATTTTTATAGTAAAAATCATTGTCCAATGCATTTTCATAGTAAAAATCATTTCAAATGCATTTTCATAGTAAAAATCATTGTCCAATTCATTTTCATAGTAGTAAAAATCATTGTCCAATTCATTTTCATAGTAAAAATCATTGTCCAATTCATTTTTATAGTAAAAATCATTGTCCAATGCATTTTTATAGTAAAAATCATTTCTAATGCATTTTTATAGCAAAAATCATTGTCTAATACATTTTTACACTTTAATATGGAGTTAGTAAATTTTGAACTAATTTCATTTAGGTTATATATATATATATATATATATATATATATATATATATATATATATATATATATAGCCATTGATTGACCAACTTATTCTGTGCAAATTAGACTGAATATTAATGCACACCATTTTAATTTTTGTTCCTTTTTATAAAAGCTAAATATTCTTAAAGACTTTTGTGCGAGCATGTTTCAACTTTAATACGCAATTCCATGAGCTTTGACTCGACACTTTGAATCTCGACCTAAAACTTCGTTTTTCTAATTTCCTCTAAAAATCTTAAAAGCGAACAACGTAAAAAAAAGCACTTGTTGCATGACGAATTCTTTTGTCATTCGTGTAGTGTGTTAAAAGATCGATGTTCCCCCAATACGTTCAGAACCGACTCACCTTCACCGCCCTACAAGAAAAACCTCCACCCCAAAACCAGACAAGGGCAACTACATCAATTGGCATATTACCAGCAGATTAAATAAAATAAAAAATAAAAAAGGTTTTTAAAAAAATTAAAAATTTTTAAAAAATTAAAAAAATAAAAATTAGAAAAAAAAAAAAAATTTAAATCGAGATTACATTTGCCTCCTTCAATTTTTTTTTTTTGAAAATTACTTTTTATAGCTTATTATTCATTTCTCTTTATTTTTATTTTTTTTTTTTAATTTCAGCAAGACAGCAACAATTTTCTATTTATTTATTTATTTTTTATTTAAGAAGATAATAATAATGAATAATACTCGACTCCACCACCCCACACACAATATTTTTATTTTTTTAAAAAGCAAAAAAATTTTTTTCCCCTCATCTTTTTTTTTTTCATTCTTATTTTTTTTGCCCATTTTTTTTTGCGGACAGGAAAGTCATGATTAAGTTTTGGGACCATTCCAGAATTCCCTCCACTCCAACCATGATGAAATTTATAAAGAATGTTCTTGAAATAGTCAGACTCACACCTCTGCTCTCAATATATATATATATATATATATATATATAATGGAATGGGAATCTTCTGAGTAACGAAAATGTGTAACAGATTTGCTTACACATCACTGACTAAGATTTCACCGAAAAAGCCATTATATGTTTCAGCTCTATTCCAATGCATTTTTATAGTAAAAATCATTGTCCAATGCATTTTTATAGTAAAAATCATTTCCAATGCATTTTCATAGTAAAAATCATTTCCAATGCATTTTCATAGTAAAAATCATTTCCAATGCATTTTTATAGTAAAAATCATTGTCCAATGCATTTTTATAGTAAAAATCATTGTCCAATGCATTTTCATAGTAAAAATCATTGTCCAATGCATTTTCATAGTAAAAATCATTTCCAATGCATTTTATAGTAAAAATCATTTCCAATGCATTTTTATAGTAAAAATCATTGTCCAATGCATTTTTATAGTAAAAATCATTGTCCAATGCATTTTTTATAGTAAAAATCATTCAAATGCATTTTTATAGTAAAAATCATTGTCCAATGCATTTTTATAGTAAAAATCATTTGTCCAATGCATTTTTATAGTAAAAATCATTTCCAATGCATTTTCATAGTAAAAATCATTGTCCAATGCATTTTTATAGTAAAAATCATTTCCAATGCATCTTTATAGTAAAAATCATTTCCAATGCATTTTTATAGTAAAAATCATTTCCAATGCATTTTTATAGTAAAAATCATTTCCAATGCATCTTTATAGTAAAAATCATTTCCAATGCATTTTTATAGTAAAATCATTGTCCAATGCATTTTTATAGTAAAAATCATATAACAGGTCTAAATGTTTGCATAATGGTTAGAAAGCTTGTCTTACAGATCCAATATTATTGAAAAGTGAGGTCAATCCTCCTTGGATGCCCTGTACTTGTGAACTTGTATCTGATCCATGGTGAACAGGTTGGGTAAATAAACTTTTCTGTTTTTTTGTACTCAGATTAGTAGTGGCATAACTATGGGACACTCGGTGAGAATCAAGCTCACTAACAATGATCTGTCAACCTAGTTCACTAGTGATTACACAATGTGCAATGTTCTAGTCATTTAACCCTTTATCTACCACTGCCATCCGCAATAGCCATTGAATTTTCAACAAAATGAAGGCAAATAACTAATTAAAAGTTACCTCTTATGAAATAGATTTTTTTTTAATAAGGTAAGATGATAATTTACAAAGATGTTTTAATACTTTTATTCGTTGGTTTGGGACACTCTAGTAAATAAAGTGTTAATTAACTTAGTTTAATTAACTTAGTTTAGTCTATCTTGATGATTAGTATTATCTGTATTATTCGGACTATTGTCCTCATCTTCATTGTTATCTGTACAACATTTACTGATTACGACAAGAAGGTTCCCGAGTCTGAAAAGAAGGTTCCTGAGTCCGACGAGAAATGTCTGAAGAAGGCCGGAGGGCACATCAGCTGAAACGTTGTAAAGATAACAATGAAGATGAGGACAATAGTCCGAATAACGCAGATAATACTAATCCTCAAGACTCATCTCAAACATTCAGAGAAATAAATAAAAGTTACCTCTTATGAAATAGATTTTTTTTTAATAAGGTAGGATGATAATTTATAAAGATGTTTTAATACTTTTATTCATTGGTTTGGGGTGCTCTGGTAAATAAAGTGTTAACTAACTTAGTTTAGTTTAGTTTGGGATAAGGCCAGCAGAAGGGTGGAACACTCAGTGAGTATCAATCTCAGTAACAATAGTCTGCTTGTCTATTCAATCTGTAGACATGTTTATACAGATGGCCAGTTATTTGAGGAGAATTTGAAGTGCTGTCTTTCGGAAAGAGATTCCTTTCTGGAATTCCAAGGAATGATCCCAAAACAAATACAGCAGCAGCGTTTCAATTCCTATCCTTTACCCTACACCACCGGGAGAGGAGGAGCAGATCCGTTTTTTTCTTTTCTTTTTTCTTCTTCCTTGTCCGTCTTGCCCCCTCCCATCGCCTTACAAACCAAAAACCTGCCTTTCCTTATTCGCTTTCTCAAACACATTCCTCTCTTTTTGCTTAACTGTTTGTTTCACAGAAAAATAAACATTTATCATAGAAGTTATATCATTTTCAAATAAGATTTTGGCATTTAAATTTTAATTAAAAAATAAAACAAAAACAAAAACAAAAACAGGGTGAACTTTTATCCACCTTTTCCTTTCTCAAGTGAGCAGTGGCATTGTGGGTAATATGTTAAATTGTGACATCATAGTAAACCAGTTCGAACTTCAGTTTTGCTATAATGTTTGCTTTCGAACCATTGAGAACTTTTTTCATTAAAATTAAATTAAAAATTTTTTTAAATAAAAAAAAAAGGTGCAAAAATGCATTATTATTGCAGCGTTTTTTCAACAAATTTGGATTATTTGGACTATTGTCCTCATCTTTATTTTTATCTCCACAATGATATATTTCGTTTTTATCATCTCTTTGGCCCCAGAAAAGAGGGTTTGAGAGGCAAACCCAGCCCATCAGAAATTTCATCTTCAGCTGATCCCACCTGTTTCTAGAATGTCTGACCCCCACTCTTTATGTTTTTTGAGAATGATCGAATGTGAGCTTCATTTTGATGTATGATATATGTTCCTGTGTTGGTAATTATACCTGTCCTAAACAAAATGGCATTACTTTTTGAATCACCTATGTGGAGAAGTAGGTATGTGATCCACAGAGGACCAGCTTCATTTTGATGCATGATATATGTTCCTGTGTTGGTAATTATACCTGCCCTAAACAAAATGGCATTACTTTTTAAATCACCTATGTGGAGAAGTAGGGATGTGATCCACAGAGGACCAACTTCATTTTGATGTATGATATGTTCCCGTGTTGGTAATTATACCTATCCTAAACAAAATGGCATTACTTTTTGAATCACCTATGTGGAGAAGTAGGGATGTGATCCACAGAGGACCAGCTTCATTTTGATGTATGATACATGTTCCTGTGTTGGTAATTATACCTATCCTAAACAAAATGGTATTACTTTTTGAATCACCTATGTGGAGAAGTAGGGATGTGATCCACAGAGGACCAGCTTCATTCTGATGTATGATAAATGTTTCTGTGTTGGTAATTATACCTGTCCTAAACAAAATGGCATTTTTTTTTTTACTCATCCTCGTATAACTGTGCAAATTATTTGTGTTAAGAATAGTTACTATAGTTGTAATTGTTTACAAAGGATTATTATTATTATTACTTAATTTAACTTCTACCCCACCCTCTTTCTCTCCATCTCTCTTTTAACTCTTTCTGTCTTACTACCGGCTTTTTCATTCAACCTCTACCCCTCCCTCTTACACTCTACCTTCCCTCTCTTTCAGTCTGTCTTCCTTCCCTCTCTACCCCTCCCTCTTATTCTTTACCTTCCCTCCCTCTTTTTACCTTCTCTCTATTTCCATCTTATTCTTTCTTAACTCTCCTTTAACCTCTATCCCTCTCTCTTACTACTTACCACCCCTCTTCTTCTCTCTCTCTCCTGACTCTCTTTCACTCTTAATACCAACCTCTTCCTTCCACCTTTACCCCTCTCTGTTACACTTCACCTCCCCTCTCTTTCTATCTTATTTTCTCTATCTTAACTCCCCTTCAACCAGTACCCCTCTCTCTTACCCCTTTTACCTTTCTATCTTATTCTCTCTCTTCACTCTCTTCCAATCTAACAACCAACCCCCCTCTCTCTTACTGTTTACCTTCCTTCTTTTTCCATCTTATTCTCTCCCCTTCAACATCTCCCCCTCTCTCTTACTCTTTACTTTCCCACTCCATCTTATTCTCTCTTACCTCCTCTTCAATCAGTACCCCCTCTCTTTTACCCTTTACCTTCAGCCTCTACCCCCCTCTCTTCTTTACTTTTTCGATCTTATTCTCTCTCAACTCCCCTTCATCCACTACTCTCTCTCTTACCCTTTACCTTTCCCCTCTCTCTCTCACTCTTTACCGCCCCCTCTTCATCTTATTCTCTCTCTTAACTCCCCTTCAACTTCTACCCCTCTCTCTTACTCTCTACCTTTCCTCTTTTTCCATCTTATTCTCTCTCTTAACTCCCCTTCAGCCTTTACCCCTCTCTTACACATTACCTTAAATCTCTACCCGTCTCTCTTACTCTTTACTTTCCCACTCCATCTTATTCTCTCTTACCTCCCCTTCAACTTCTACCCCTCTCTCTTACTCTCTACCTTTCCTCTTTTTCCATCTTATTCTCTTTTAACTCCCCTTCAACCTCTACCCCTCTCTCTCTCTCTTA
>CM042175.1:997042-1012042 GCA_023376005.1 Doryteuthis pealeii
TCGGCCAATCAGCAAGGGAGTCTATCCCCTTTTCACTAGCGCTAGACTAAGGAGATTGCTTTAGCGTCTGAGGTGGAGCGCCACACCTACCATCAGCTCCTTACTTTACCACACAGATGCCTGTGCTACTCATACGCTGAGTTGGCGAGGGCGGGTATCGAACTAGGGACCTTGTGGTTTCAGCCAAACGGTCTACCGACTGAGCTAACCCGGCCCTTATTGAACTTTACAATTGTACCACTACTGTTCTTCTACAAGGATGACTTTAGCATTAAATAATCCACAAAGATTGATATGTCTTTAAACAAATAAATATCACCAAACCTAAATAGTATGTGTCAATATTAACAGGGAAGTTATTGAATTTTGTAATTGAACTACCAATACTGTTCTTCTACAAGGATGGCTTTGGCATTAAATAATCCACAAAGATTGATATGTCATTAAATAAATAAACCACACCAAACCTAAGTAGTATGTGCCAATAGTAACAGGCCATTTTCTATTCTCTGTCCTCATTCTCTCCAAACCCCTTCCCCCTCTTATCGATTAGGTGTCTTTTATCAGCATTTATTATTTTGTTATACAAATTAATGAAAAAGGACCCCTCATTAGAGTCCCCTTTTGACAAAACCTTCAATCTTTTCTTCTTTCTCTCTGCCCCCCTTTTTTCTTTTTAATTCCTCGTAATTTCTTTCATTTAAAAAAAAAAAAAAAAAGAAGGGGTGCCCCGTGAAGCTTAAGGCTTTTGGAGAAAACAGCTTCCTTGGCGGTTGCAGATGAATACGGAAAATTAGAATTTAATGAGCCTCTTAAAGTTCTTGTGGTCTTTCGTGTGTGGCAGCATGAGAATTTCAATTTCCTGGCCAAAAAGTTTAAATAATTTAATCCGACAATTAGGGGTGAGGGGAGGGGGGAGTGGCGTGTAGGAGAAAAGATTACATTTATTTGACCATGTCAAGGCTGACTATGCAAGCAGCAGCCCTTTTTTGTTGATATTGTCTTCTTATGTTAAGGAAGTGATTATTCACACACATTTCTTTCTCGAAAATTTAGATGAAAAAAAAATAAAAAATAAAAAAAAATAAGGATAAAATTATTATTTCATCATGTCAAGGTTAACAATGCTTGGAGCAGCTCTTTGCTGATATTGTCTTATTTGTAATACAGACAGAGAGAGAGAGAGAGAGAGAGAGAGAGATAGAGAGAGAGAGATAGAGAGAGAGAGAGAGAGAGAGAGAGAGAGGTTTCCTACTGCGCACTTTTTTAAATCCAAAAATAATCTATTTTTTATACCTTCATCATCTCTCAACAACACCCTCTGGTTAATTTTTGGTAATCCTTAACTATTTCCTCGTAAATTCCTACCATAAAATAAACTGAACCCTTATTTTATGTCCGTGTTTTTGCAATAAATGTTTTATTTTTCTTGCGCCCGTTATTTTACAATACTAAATATATTTTATTTATTCTTTAACAAATAAAGAAAATATATTTAGTATTGTAAAATAACGGGTGCAAGAAAAATAAAACATTCAGTTTATTTTATGGTAGGAATTTACGAGGAAATAGTTAAGGATTACCTCATTTTTTTCCCTCTAAAAACGAATATTTAATGAAGTAGTTGATCCCTTAAATTGGGTATCCTTGTTAGGATAGGGTCTAGTGATACCCCAAATGAGCCTAAATTGCATTTTTGACAAAATGACTTTAGCCCCCCCCCCCCTCCTACAGAAAATAATTTACCAAAAATCAGGGAATTATCGGATTTTGATGAAATTTTCAGGGTTTACGTATCAATGAATGATCTTTATAATGCATTACGTATTTTATTTCAAAACTTTCTCATTTTTTTCAGGTCACTTATTTTTACCCCCCCCCCCCCTATGTTGGGGCGTAACTTTTTTTTTTTCAAGATGTCTTTCCGTTTTCTATTACAGTATAAATAAAGAGATAAAGACCGAAGTTATGAATAGAAACAAAATTTTTTTTTTTACGAAAATCGAAAAATAAAATGTAAAAAAAATAATAAATAATTAAGTTTTTGGAGATTTCTTTTTTACTCATTTCGATAATTATTTAATTGGCTATTATTTTATAAAAGAAAAAAATTATACATCGATATTTTTTCTGCTTAAAAATGGGGGGGGAGGGGTACATTTTCAATAGAGTTTTTCTTCAAAACGTATACTTTTTTTTACTAAAATAAGGTTTGCATTAAATAGATATTTATTTCTAGAATCTAAAAATATAACATTTTAAACTTAACATCAGACTTTTCACATTTTAAATGAATTTATATATTAATTTTTCATAGCAAAAATACTAAATTAAAGTTTTGAAATAAAATAACTGATGCATTATAGAATTCATTAATTGATAAATCAATACTGAACATTTCATTAAAATCGGATAATTACCTGATTTTTGTAAAAAATTTTTGCAATCGCAAATGTTATATTAAAATTGTAAACAAGCGCTTAAAACCCTTGAAAAAGAGGCAAAATGGCGGATCACGTCGAAATTGACCAAAACAAATTGTTGTAAATCTATTAACAATAAACTGCATATGTAATAATATTTTTCTTTTTTTAATGATCATCATTATGTTACTACTTATCGATTTAGACAAAGTTTGACCTTAAATAATAGATTTAATTAATTTTAATTCGTTTTTAAAAAGCTAGCAGCCGACAAATTTGGGTATCTCTAGGTTACACTAAACAATCCTAAATTGAGAAATTTCATCTGTAGCTAGACCCACCTGTTTCTAGAATGTCCTACCCCCGACTCATTGTTTTTTTTTTAGAATGGTCTTATGTGAGTGTATTTATAGGTGAACCCAGAACAGGTGTCATTGTAACTTTCCTTATTCTTTTTCAACCTGGTTATTATCTAGGAAAGCCTAAACATGTGCTTGCCCCCTTTTAACAACCCAGGAAATTACCTCTACTCCCCCCCACACACACCATCTCGAACATTATTCATTGCTTACCCTGTAAATCAAGCAACCGTACATTGACCCCAAAGCCAATAAATAGATAAATAAATAAATAAATAAATAAAAAAAAATCATTCACACTTCCCCCAGTAAAAAAAAATCCACGTTCCCAGCCAGGACTTTTTGTTTGTTTTTATTTATTTCGTTTTTTTTTTTTTTGCTAAAAAAAGTATTTATTTATTTCATTTATTTATTAATAGGACACTTGCTATTTTGTATTAGGTATGTACACGGACTGTAATGTGGCTGGGTAATTTGTGGGGTGAGGACTGATTATTTTAATAAGACTACCCCCCACCCACCCACAGTTAACATTGAAGTTATTTTTTTCTATCTGGTATTTTTGTAAACTTTCCAGACAATTGGGGGAGGGGTAGAAGAGCTGTAGATTTTTAAAAAATTTGGACCATATGACCTTTAGGCACCCCTTTTGCGATCTCGATTCATAAGGACATGTTTTTCATTTACAACGTCAAAATCCGGTTGTTTGTTAACAGACGATTTTTAGAGTTTTTTTTTTAAATCATAAAGTAAGTAAAGTCGTCGGGGCGGCCTAATGTCGGTATCAGCCAATCAGCGAGGGAGTCTATCCCCTTTTCACTCAGTCAGTCGGTCACATTTGTGTGCTGAGTGCTCTATTTTTCTAGCCTTGTGCCAAACTAAGAGAAACTTTTTAAATGAAACATCTTACATGTCATTCAATCAGTTGGTCAGATTTGAGTGCTGAGTGCTCTATCTTTCTAGCCTTGTGCCAAACTAAGAGAAGCTTTGTAAATGAAACATCTTAAATGTCACTCAGTCAGTCCGTCACATTTGTGTGTCGAGTGCTCTATATTTATAGCCTTGTACCAAACTAAGAGAAACTGAGCGAATGAAACATCTTAAATGTCACTCAGTCAGATGATCTTAAAGGATTCACTCATTAATGAGTGCTCTATATTTATAGCCTTGTGCCAAACTAAGAGAAGCTTTGTAAATGAAACATCTTAAATGTCATTCAGTTAGTCGGTCACATTTGTGTGTCGAGTGCTCTATATTTCTAGCCTTGTGCCAAACTAAGAAAAGCATAGTGAATGAAACATCTTAAATGTCACTCAGTCAGGTGATCTTAAAGGATTCACTCATTACAGAGTGCTCTATATTTATAGCCTTGTGCCAAACTAAAAGGAACTTTTTAAAGGAAACCTCTTAAATGTCACTCAGTCGGTCACATTTGAGACCTGAGTGCTCTATATTTATAGCCTTGTGCCAAACTAAGAGAAGCTGAGCGAATGCAAAATCTTAAATGTCAGTCAGTCGGTCATATTTCTGTGATCTTAAAGGACTGACTCATTAGTATTGATATGAGGGATTTTTATTTTATTTAATTAGATTCACACACCATTGGTGCCATGATGTCCGTGCTAAAAATTGAAAACTTTTCATTATTTCATTTTTTTTTTTTTAAATGAAGAATATCTCATGGAAATTTTTTATTAATCTTGTCATATGAACTCATTAAATGTGAGAAAAAAAATTGTTTCAAGTTTTGATTATACAAACAATTGATGATCTGTCAGGTTTGATAAATCTGTATACGGTGGTTATATGTAGAAATAATAAAAATGCTAATGATTTTTACTATAAAAGTGCATCGGAAATGATTTTTACTATAAAAATGCATTGGACAATGGTTTTTACTATAAAAATGCATTGGACAATGATTTTTACTAATAAAAATACATTGGACAATGATTTTTAGAATAAAAATGCATTGGACAATGATTTTTACTAATAAAAATGCATTGGACAATGATTTTTTACTATAAAAATGTATTGGACAATGATTTTTACTAATAAAAATGCATTGGACAGTGATTTTTACTAATAAAAATGCATTGGACAATGATTTTTACTAATAAAAATGCATTGGACAATGATTTTTAATATAAAAATGCATAGGAAATGATTTTTAATATAAAAATGAATTGGAAATGATTTTTATTATAAAAATGCATTGGACAATGATTTTTACTATGAAAATGCATTGGACAATGATTTTTACTATAAAATGCATTGGACAATGATTTTTACTATAAAATGCATTGGACAATGATTTTTACTAATAAAAATGCATTGGACAATGATTTTTACTATAAAATGCATTGGACAATGATTTTTACTATAAAATGCATTGGACAATGATTTTTACTAATAAAAATGCATTGGAAATGATTTTTAATATAAAAATGCATTGGAAATGAGTTTTACTATAAAATGCATTGCAAATGATTTTTACTATAAAAATGCATTGGAAATGATTTTTACTATAAAAATGCATTGGAAATGATTTTTAATATAAAAATGCATAGGAAATGATTTTTAATATAAAAATGCATAGGAAATGATTTTTAATATAAAAATGAATTGGAAATGATTTTTATTATAAAAATGTATTGGAAATGATTTTTACTATAAAAATGCATTGGACAATGATTTTTACTATGAAAATGCATTGGACAATGATTTTTACTATAAAATGCATTGGACAATGATTTTTAATATAAAAATCCATTGGAAATGATTTTTACTATTTGGACCAACCAAAGAATAAGGTGGAGTGGTAGTACCTGTTAGGGTCCCATCTATGGGTTAAATAGAAAAATAGGTTTATGAAAAAAGAATTTATCCACTAAGAATGAATTTATTTCAAAACTTTGTCAGCATTAAATAACCCACTGAGGTTGATATGCCATAAAACAAAACAAAACAAAACCAAAGAATAAGGTCCTTACATGATCTGCTAGGCTTGATTTCGTGACCTGATGCCCTAAAAGCCTATTACAGAAAATGGGCCTTGCTCTAGATTCTTAAATCAATGCTGATTAGTAAACCTAAATTGATATTGCAATGTTTTTTTTACATTATCATCAGACAATGATTATAGAAATTAAACGCATCACTTCCATTCAGAAAATGTAATGGAGAACGAAACAAAACAAAAAAACCAAACATTTAGACAATTTAAATGCAAATTGCCTGGAAACCCTTTTCTCAAAAGTGAGAAATTCTTTTGTCTAATAAAGAGCTTTTGGCACATAACATGTTAACTCTTTCATGCACAAGTGAAACGATTAATCTAGGCCTGAGGGGTCAGGATCTTCAACACACTCAGCTGTGTATGCCTCTATTTAAAAATCAAGGGCCTTGGATGTGGACAGCATTGGCCCCCTAGGCGACGATTTTCTATTTTAAGAAGCCAGTAGTTTGATTTAGAGAATACCATTAGGCATAGAATGAAACGTTAAACTATTGCAATCTAATTCTCTGTGTGCGTGTATATATATATATATATATATATGTAGAAAGTTTGTAGAAAAAACAAGATGTTAAAACTTTCTACACATATTGTCGGATTCATATCCATTTTACCTTTCATATATATATATAGTCTAAATAAATGAAACTCAAAACAAACCACAGAGTCTTCAGATATTTATTCCTCAACTAACATATTACGCTAACAATATCAGCATAATAAGCACGGTATAAGTATCTCCCACAACGGAAACAAATACTAACATTCACCTCTAATAGATACACACACCAGAAGCATACGGAGACGCAAAATCCACAACATGCATATATATATATATATACACACACACACACTGACACACACACAGAATATCTACAGTATATTGGTATTTTGAAGCATTGGAGAAAAAAAGAAAAAACAGAAAAACAGAACAAAAAAAAAAAAAAAAAAACAGAATTTCAATGTTCCATTGTTGTTCTGTCCCTGGTTCGATAAATTCCGATATTTCGGGTGAACTTTGCCCTTTTTCAAGGTATAAGGAATAGAGACTATCGGGAGAAAAATGACATACTGTATATGAGAGAAAAAAATTGAATGAAGTAAAGGGATTTGGTGTTGTTTAGGCGTTATTTTTTCTTTCGAAATTGTGTAACATAACTCATCCGAAATCAATCAGGGTAATCGTTTGAAATTTGGCATGACTTTGATCGTGAAAGTCATGCGCAACTTGATGAAAATTAAAGAATATATACATATACATATATATATATATATATACACGTGGTCTAATATATATGAAACGTACATGCAGAGATTGATTTTTCTCAATTTGTTTAGCCTTACATTTGAATAGGTATGCCTGCCTAATTCATTAATTATTAATTAATTAATTTTCAAAATTAGATACGACTTCAATTAAGCACATATTCTCCCAAAAATTGTCGGCTAAAAAAGCCATATCAAACACATTGTTTGTTTACTTCTCATATATATATATATATATATATAGCTCAGCTGTTAGGGCATCTGCCTAGAAAATACAAGGTTCCAGATTCAGTACTAGCCCTTGCCAATGTTTTTTTGCTAGTAATATAAATAATTTTTTGGTAACTATTTTGAATACTAATAACTTATAGTTTAAAAGAACACTAAAACACATACACCCCTGATGACGACTGAGGAAACAGTCAAAAGAGCTAGGGTAGATAGTATGGGAAAAATGATATATCAACTTGATCCTGACCTGAGAAAGATAGCCAGAAGACTGGAAAAGATACAACTCTCTCTCTCTCTCTATATATATATATACCAACCCCTCCACACAAGTAGGATGTGACAAAAGGTCAATTTCTTAAGCGGAGTTTGAATTCAGAGTTTTCCTTTGAATCCTAGACTGATTACCTAACCATGGTTAAAGAGCCCAGCCTGTTATTTGCCCATAGCTGGAGGGAGAATTGGATTCATACCTTTCCCAGGAGTATCAGCGCTATGAGAAATTCTAACAGTTTTGTCCAGCAATTAAACTCGGGTCGACGAGTCCATTTCCTATGACTAACCATTAGACCACATGTATATATATATATATATATATATATATATACATGTGCAATGATCATTTCTCCGGAAATTTGATCTCTCAGTGACCGAATGATACATACATCCCTATGTATTTAATAGTTTGAAAACACCAGTCCCTGCATCAGCTGTCAGTGGGCAAGGGGATAAGATGTCGGACTACCATGCGGTCGGTTTGAGTTCGAACCCCACCCAAGGATAGTTGTGTCTAGCCACACTGAAGAGGCATGATATGCCGAAACACATGTCTGTGGATGACTTATTAATATATATATATATATATAGCTCAGTTGTTAGGCATCTGCCTGGGAAACCCAAGGTTCCAGATTCAGTACTAGCCCTTGCTAACGTTTTTTTTTGCTAGTAATATAAATGATTTTTTGCTAACTATTTTGAATACTTATAACTTATACAAATTATAAAGTTTAATGCAACTGTGGAGTTACTTTCGTATTTGCCTGGAGAGTTGTCTGCCCATTTAGTTTGCTGGTTCCCACTAGGGGCCTGTTATATTTAAGCGGCTGGTTTGAACATCTCTTTCGCTTTTCCGGTTGCTCGACCTACAAGACACATAGGTTAGATACGGTCTACCCCTTCTCGTTGGGGCTTCGCCGCCCCCCCTTACATTACTGTAAGTGATTTATACAGCATGGACTATTCCTAGTCTCATGTCTGTGGCTTTTATGTTTATCTTTTTACCATTCATAAATGTGTCTTTATCTCTACTTTTGTATGTATGTTTATGTACACCTCTATGTACTATGTACCCTGTTTATCCATGTGCTGTATACCTATTAAATGTTTTGTCTATCAACCGTTGTCAGAGTTTTATCCTTCAAGTATTATCCCTTTAAATCTTACACAACTATTAAAAATAATTGTTTATTAAGTATTTCTATCTAATGTAAATAATTTGCTTCAGTGTTAGATTTTACACAACAGGAGCCAATATTGGAATTATTTTAAATCGCGTCAGTGTGGGTAGCGGAGAAGAAGAAGAAGAGGTTCAAAGACGCCCCCCCCCCCCCCGCGCTCAATTCTTGCCGATTTAAGCAATAACAATTCTTAGAGCCCTCAGGTACATGAGCCATTTCTGTGGAATGTTTCCGTGATTCTTTCTCGTCCTTTTTTAATACAAGACAGATTAGTGCTCAAAGCTCGAACTAATAGCAAGGTCCTTTTGCAAGCAGATGTTGTGTCCAATAAAAAGGATTTAACAAAAAAAGAAAAAAGAAAAAAAGAAAAAAAAAAGACAAAGACCTTTTCATCCAGTAGCGATGATTACATTTTTATTTATTTCTTTTTTTTTTTTTTTGCGTTTTTTTTTTTTTTTTTTCATCATCATCAGCTAACCCTGGTAATAATCCTACGAGCTCCTCTTATAATTAAAACTATTTTATGGCTCAGTGAACTGTCTACAGCAGTGGTTGGCAATGATTGCGTACGGATAAAAAAAACCCCGAGTAAAAACAGGGAGACAGCAAAAACCTTTGAACTTAATCGAAGAAAATGCGTTGAATTTCATAATTGTTGTTGACAATGACGAGAGAATGGTTGAAATTGGTTGGAACCAAGAGAAAAAGTCTATGGAGAATTCTTCATCCTTACCATCATATATATTCCCTTGAAAGGAGACAAGAAAATGGGAACAAAACATTCCTTGTCTGCATAAAAAATTGATGCCTATATATATATATATATATATATATATATATATATATATATGAAAACGGACAAACAAATGGGACGCAAAAACACTGCGTCTCTTTATCCATTTTTCAAAACAACGTCCTAGCGTTTATTAACTACGAATCTGTTAATGGTCATAACAACAACATGAACTCCTGATTAATTCAGTGGATTTAACCCTGAAGATCCTTCTGGTGAAACTAGAGTAGGTTATTTCCGTACATACTATAATAATAATAATAATAATATATATATATACATATATATTTCTTTTCTGAAAAAATCTGTTATTAATTGACCATTAACAGGTTAAAACTCTCCCTTTTTCAAAAAGAACATTTTCTATTTTTGAATTTGAAGTATTTCTTTTTCTTTTAAAAACTGTTATACCAAAGGAACGCAACGTAGCGAAAGAACGTGATGTAGCGAATGAACGATATGCAGAGAACGCACGGGATACAGGCTTTTTTGGGAAAAACAATACTTCCAGTTTGAATTCAAATTATTTTCTGTTTCTCTCTTGATGAATCAGGATTAAAAACATTTACATCTAAAAACGGACCTAATTATCATTATGCTCTTATGATGATTTTTTATAAATCGAAATATTGTCAATATTAGCAATGAAAAAGATATAAAAATATATTCATTTTAACAATATTGTGCGTTTTCATACCCTTTTATCTATACATATACCGTTGGATTCATTTCCTTACTCCTAACTTTATATATATATATATATATATTAATCCTGCCTGTAAGCCCTGATGAAGATATATTGAAACAGATCGAAACACTGCAGCGTTGGCGAAATAAACATCACTCGTTTTATGAACTTGTGTTTTTTCAATTTTTCACTATATTATATACACACACACACATTATATACATATATATATATATATATATAAAGATTTGATATATCACTGCTTGTGTGTAAGGGTTTGGTAAATACATACACACGTAAAAAAAAAGTGCACACAAACATGCAAATATATGCATTTCTATGTGTGTGTGTGTGTGTATCAATCTCTCAATCTATATATATTCATGTATATGTTTGTATGTATGTAGATGTGTGTGGGTATATATATATTATATATATATATATATATATATATATATATAATACATATAATGTTTAATATATATAATCTTTATGTATATGCTTGTATGTGTATATAAATGTATGCTTATATGTATATATCAGGTGAATGATATATATATATATATTATATATATATATATATATATATATATATATATATATATATTAATCTTGTCTGTAATTTTCTCTATAGAATTTAACATCCTGCCTTTCAATAGACTGATAAATTCCTTTATATCTGCTTTTATCATTTTTGGTTTTAGCCAGATCTTGGCCCTTACTCTCCTTTTCTGTGGTCCTTACTCTCCTTTCCTTTACTTATCTCTCCCCACCACTACTCCCCCACTCTCATCCAAATGAGCTGTTTATACACCTTTCCCTTTTCGTTCTCTCTCAGGAAAACATGGAGATGACATTTTTCCTTTTGTAAGAGGATGAGGATGAGGAAGAGGAGAGAGAGGCCACCCTGTGGATGGGTGTGGTCCTTACACCTCAACCTAGCCTCATTTAATATCCTTTGGTTGGCTTAGAGAGAAATTTTGCGTGATTCACAGTGCTTAAAACCCTCAGATGAAACCCTGACGTGAGTCACTGGGTATTATCCTCTTTCTAAAATGTTTTCCTTTTGGTCTGTGTTTTGCTTGAAAATGTCACGATAAATCATTGCCCAAAGTCTTTATACGAATATCCCTATCTTTATTGTTTTTTCTTGGTTATTTCCTCGTTGAGTGACCCAGATAAAACAGAACCCAAATTATTTATTTTCCCATTAAACTAACTCTAAACCCCAATATATCCCTATCTTTATTGTTTTTTCTTGGTTATTTCCTAGTTGAGCAACATGAGAGACCCAGATAAAACAGAACCCAAATTAATTATTTATTTTCCCATTAAACTAATCCTAAACCCCAATATATCCCTATCTTTATTGTTTTTTCTTGGTTGTTTTCTAGTTGAGTAACATGAGAGACCCAGGAAAAATAGAACCCAAATTAATTATTTATTCATTTTCCCATTAAACTAACCCTAAACCCTAAACCCCAACCCCAACTCTTGTTGGAGTTAAACTTTAAATTTTTTTAAAAATTAAGTTTTATTACAAAATTTTTGGGTTCTGTTTTTTCTGGGTCACCCTGTAATATTATGTTACTCAACTAGGAAATAACCTTTTTCTTTTTAAAATCACAAAGCTTTTTAATTCATTTTGATATTAGTGTCATCAATTTGGAGATCTTATTTATCAATTAATCCTGAGGAACATTGGGGAGTCCACGTGGCATGAATATGTGTGAGTGTGTGTGTCTGTTCATAGCGGTGGAAATTTTTTAATTTGTGATGAAAGTTTTTAATAAAGAATAACTCATATTTATATATGGCGTGCATACAGGTATATATAAATGTTTGACATGCTAGACGCTGCCAGAGAAGAGAGGATGAACTCAAGTATCTTTCTCATATGGACACACCAATCTAGGACGACCAGTAAAAACCTAACATCAATCAGCTCTGCTCGGATTCTGGATGCCGTGCTTAAGATTTGCCAGGTAGGGATCACCAATAGAGATGGTTGTCCTGAGAGAGCCATGGGTATCCATGCTGTCAGTGTGACAAACATTAATACATCTCATATATATATATATATATATCGACTTCAATTAAGCACATATTCTCCCAAATATTGTCGGCTGAAAATAGCCATATCACAAACATCATCTGTTTGTTTACTTCTCGTAAGTTCGTGTAGAGGTCACTTAAGAGGAATATAAATACCTACTCCTTAACAAAACGAAGAAATCTGCTAAGTCCGTTTGGTGTGGTGGTGAAGACGCTTGACAGTCAGCTTGACAATCAGGTTTCGAATCGCACATGGGGCGGTCTTTGTATCTATAGCTCTGCTGATGAGGCCTAATAGGCCGAAATGTACATACAGAGATTGATTTTTCTCGATTTGTTTAGCCTTAAATTTAATAGGTAATCCCGCCTAATTAATTAATTATTAATTAATTAACTTTCATAAAATTAGGTTCGACTTCAATTAAACACATATTCTCCCAAATATATATATATATATATATGAAGTGGTCAAACGATGTGTTTGAAATGGCGAAGGCCGACAATTTTAGGGAGATTATGTGCTTAATTAAAGTCATACCTAATTTGTTAATTAATTAATTATAATTAAATGAATTAGGAGTGCATATCGGTTTGTTTACGCTTTACATTTAAACCGATATGCATGCCTAATTCATTTAATTATAATTAATTAACAAATTAGGTATGACTTTAATTAAGCACATAATCTCCCTAATATATATATATATATATATATATATATATATATGAGAAGTAAACAAACAGACGATGTTTGGGATATGGCTATTTTCAGCCGACAATATTTGGGAGAATATGTGCTTAATTGAAGTCGAATCTAATTTTATGAAAGTTAAATCCCGCCTAATTAATTAATTATTAATTAATTAACTTTCAAAATTAGGTTCAACTTCAATTAAGCACATATTCTCCCATATATATATATATATGGGAGAATATATGTGTGCGTGCGTGTGTGTGTGTGTGACGATCGATATTAGTTATTAGGCTATTAGTTAAGATAATAGAGTAGTAATAAATAGTAGAACTACTGTTCTTCTACGAGGATGGCTTTGGCATTAAATAACCCACAAACATTGACATGCCATTAAATAAAGCAAGTGACAGGCAAGTTATTGAACTTTGCAACGGTAGAGGCTGACATTATTCTCTCTTGCTCTCTGCTGATGTGACATTAGGTGTGGGTTGGGTCTGGGGGGGGGGTGTCGGGAGGGGGGACACTTTAGCCCGTGCCCCTCCCCACCCCCCACCCTTCTGGTCTTGTTCTGGATGCCAATTGAAGTCAGCTCATTAAGAAAGTATGTGGGGAAAAAATAAATAAATAAAAAGGTAAATAAATAAATGAATAAATAAAAGTCTCATTTGTTCAAGGCCATTATGATGATGATGATGATGCTGGTGTGAAGGAGAGAGAGAGAGAGAGAGAGAGAGAGAGAGAGAGAGAGGGGGGGGAAGGAGAGGGAGACACGAGGGGGGGGCAGAGGTGGGTGTGAAAATGTCATACTAATAAACAACAAGTAGGCTAGGGATGTTTTTTTTTTTTACCCACACCCCCTTGGCAGTAGAAGAAGAAAACAGGAATAACAAAAAGAAAGAAAGAAAGAAAGAAAAAGAGAAAGAAAAAGGTTAATGAAAAATTAAAAGAGGAAAAAAGAAAGAAAGAATGTTGGAATAAAAAATGAATAGAAACATGAAAAGAGAATAAGGAAGGAAGGATGGATGGAAGGAAGGAAAGAGTGAAAATGAAGAATGAAGAAGAAAAGGAAAAAAAAGATAAAGAAAGAAAAAGTGGAAAGAAAAAGGATAAAAGAAAATGTAGAAAGAAAGAAAAAAAGGGAAAAAGAAAAGGAATTAAAAAAGGAGAAAGAAAGAAGAAAAGAAGGGAAAGGAAAGAAAAAAAAGGCAGAAAGAAAGAAAGGAATGAAGAAAAGAAAAGAAAAAGAAAAAAAAGAAAAGAAAAAAAAAGAAAAAGAAAAAAAGAAAAAGAAAAAAGAAAAAAGACAAAAAGAAAAAAAAGAAAAGAAAAAAGAAAAAAGAAAAAAGAAAAAAAGAAAAAAGAAAAAAAAAAGACAGAGAAAGAGAAAGAAAAGAGAAAGGAAAAAATAAGGCAAAATTGAGAAAAAACCAAAAGAAGGAAAATTGAAAAGACGATAGATAGAGATAGAGAAGAGAGAGAAAGAGAGTGAAAGAGAGAAAGAGAAAGAGAGAAAGAGAAAGAGAGAGAGAGAGAGAAAGAGAGAGAGAGAGAAAGAGAGAAAAAGAGAGAGAGAGAGAAAAGAGAGAGAGAGAGAAAGAGAAGAGAGAGGAGAGAGAGAGATAGAGAGAGAGAAGAGAGAGAGAGAGTAAGAGAGAGAGAGAGAAGAGAGAGAGAGAGAAGAGAGAGAAAGAAAGAGAGAGAAAGAAAGAGAGAGAGAAAGAGAGAGAGAAAGAGAGAAAAAGAGAAAGAGAGAGAAAGAGAAAGAGAAAGAAAAAGAGAGTGAAAGAGAAAGAGAAAGTGAAAGAGAAAGAGAGAGTGAAAGAGAAAGAGAGAGTGACAGAGAAAGAGAGAGTGAAAGAGAGAGAGGGAGAGAGAAAGAGAGAAGTTTTAAATGAGAAAAATATCAAGAAAAGAAAAAACTGAACAAGAAGGAAGAAAACTAAAAGGTTACTGGAGAAAGAGTCAACGAATTCAGGACTTTTTATAAATCCACCATTACACACCACACACATATATATATA
>CM042175.1:1017042-1024542 GCA_023376005.1 Doryteuthis pealeii
TAAAAATCATCATCAGAGCTTGTTTTTAATCCGGACTCCTGTTTGAAATAGAGAATTTGTCTATTTTTTAATTTGAAAAATGTCTTCTTCTTTCAAAAACTGTTACACTAAAGATATACAATTATGTTGTTGGCGTAGAAATGCGTAGCGGATGTGCTAATGACGAAATGATCACATGACTTGCACGCTTTTTGGAACATCAATGTTTTTCGTTTTGAATTTAAATTATTTTCTGCTTCTCTCTCGATGAGTCTGGATTAAAAACAAGCTCTGAAGATGATTTTTATAAATCGAAATATTGTTATATATATATATATATATATCATTACAGAGTGTATTGAAATAACCTACTCGAGTTTCACCATAATGATCTTCAGGGTTAATTCCAATGAATTAACCAAGATATTGATTAATTACAGCTAATTGCGGGAGGGAACATTGCAATTATGACCATTGAAAACAGTTTTGCAGTTAATGAATGTTGTTGCGTCATTTTGAAAGTTGAATGTCAAACACGATGTTGTTGGATCCTCAACATGAATGTTAACGTGAAATATTAAACACAGACGCTGTTAAATTCTGAGTGTGATTGTTGACGTGGAAAAAACGTGTATGCAGAATAGTCTTCTTTTTAAAATATCTGGTAATATCCATGTTTGATGTTTGCATTAAAAGAAATCTGTTTACATTTAAAATTCAAACCTATTAAAAATTTTAGTTGTGCACTTAGATTTTGGACCTTAAGTTTAATAAGATGCTATTGCCAATTTTTCCTCGGAGCATAAAGGGCAGAATCTATTACCTGGACTATATATATTTCTTTGGTTTGGTTTGGTTTTACGGCATATCAACCTCAGTGGGTCATTTAATGCTGATAAAGTTTGGAAATAAATTAATTCTTAATGGATAATACAATTTTTTTATAAATACATTTTTCTATTTAACCCATAGATGGGACTCTAACAGGTACTACCACTCTGATTGATCAGAGGGGGCCTCTCCGACCCCGTCTTAGCCCAAGATAGGGCCAAAGGGGAGTATTGCAAGTCATGAACTGCTCATCCACCTGGGCTCTATCCTTAAGCATCACAGGTCGCCACCCACGGCAACAGGTGGCCCCATTGGGGGAGTCTTGCCCTTCTGCAGAGGTGCAGTCGGTGCATTCTAACGCCTCAGCCGACAGGGCGGATATATATCTCAGTGTAGACATATTAATGAACATCTCCTATATTATTTACCACTGCAAGGTACTACTAGAAAAAGAAAAAAAATGTTCCAGACCAAAATAAGAAAAGACAAAAGAAGAGGTGTCCTTTCTTAATACTAAATAAAAAAGCAGATATCTCAGTGTAGACATATTAATGAATATCTCCTATATCATATACCACTGCAAGGTACTAGAAAAAAAAAAAGAGATTTCCAGGCCGACAGGGCGGATATAGATTTCTGGTAGAAATTGGCCAATAAAGATGAGGACAATAGTTTGAATAATCCAAATAATACTAATTGTTTTGTTTTGTTTTCTAAATTAAAAAAATCAAAAAAATCTTCTTACCTTAATAATTTGTCCATTAGTTGTACCAATAAATGCCACCGTATAATCATATGTAATAGAAACGGCAACTGCAGATACAGTTATCGATTTTAGGGTGAGTGTGGGTTTAGCATCAACAGGCATACTACCTGCGATGGGAGTGTTAATGTCCAAGGAACCACAGTAATTGTCGTCAATTTGTAATCTCTGCAAAAAGAAACAAAAAGAGAATATATGAAATTGCACAAATTTAAGAGCCAAGATATAAATAAAGTTCAAAATAATTTTAAACAGGTAAACACTTTATATTTATTTGTAATATCAATGTTTTTAAGAGCCAATATATGAATAAAGTTACCAATTATTTTTAACAGATAAACACTTAATTACAATATCAAAGTCTTAAAAGCCAATGTATTGATAAATTTTAAAATCATAAGCTCACAATCATTGTAAACAGTTTCTGAAAAAGCATTGTTAACAATTGACTATGAAAATGCATTGTTAACAATTGACTATGAAAATGCATTGTTAACAATTGACTATGAAAATGCATTGTTAACAATTTACTATAAAAATGCATTGGAAATAATTTACTATAAAAATGCATTGGAAATGATTTACAATGAAAATGCATTGGAAATGATTTACAATGAAATGCATTGGAAATGATTTACAATGAAAATGCATTGGAAATAATTTACTATGAAAATGCATTGGAAATAATTTACTATGAAAAATGCATTGGAAAATAATTTACTATGAAAATGCATTGGAAATAATTTACTATGAAAATGCATTGGAAATAATTTGCAATGAAAATGCATTGGAAATAATTTGCAATGAAAATGCATTGGAAATAATTTGCAATGAAAATGCATTGGAAATAATTTACAATGAAAATGCATTGGAAATAATTTACAATGAAAATGCATTGGAAATAATTTACATGAAAATGCATTGGAAATAATTTACTATAAAAATCCAGGAAATATTTTATCATGATAATCCATTGAAAATAATCTACCATAAAAATCCATTCAAACAATTTACTATGAAAATGTATTGCAAATAATTTGCATTGGAAACAATTTATTATGAAATTTACTATAAAAAGCATTGCAAAGAGTTTACTATGAAAATGCATTGAAAATAATTTACTATGAAAATAACAGATATAAAATTCGGCAATTCAAAGCATGGTTTTATTTTCAGACAAAAAAAAAAAAAAAAAAAAAAAAAAAAAATATACTCAATTTTCTCCATTTTCTGTGAGGGATTCATTACTCGATGTAATGAGAAAATTTGTTTTGTTTTACGGCATATCAACCTCGTTGGGTCATTTAATGCCAACAAACTTTTGAAATAAATTCATTCTTAATTGATACACAATCTCTTTTATTAACACATTTTTCTATTTAACCCATAGTTGGGACCCTAACAGGTACTACCCTCCGGGTCAGAGTGGACCAGGGAACAATAGGGATGAAATGGTGTTCCACATTCCCAACCTCCAAAACTAAAACCTCACCATCAGATAGAGTTCGTCATTCCTAGGACATGTAGACCCTCAGTCACCGCCTTCTAGCATCCATATGATAAAAAGGGGTTGGGGCTTGCCATAAGGGCAATTGGGTTGGGACAATCATATAGGTGCTAGGGCTTGACTAAAATAGAAGAAAGTGAGTGTTAAGAAACTATCCAGAATGAATAAAACAAAACATCTTTGGCATAAAATAGCCCAACTTTGGATACCTTTTATATATATATATATATTATATATATTATATATATATATATATATATACTACGCAGTCGATTACACGTGTGTGTTCATTGCGTTAAACTGTTCATTATAAAGAACAGTTTAATGCAATGAATACACATGTAATCGACTGCGATTAATCGGTATCTCGATTAATTCAGTGGATTTAACCCTGAAGATCCTTATGGTGAAACTCGAGTAGGTTATCTCTTATACCCATTTTACAATAAATTTGCTTACTTTGTATTTGTTATATCGCTGGCTTACCCCCTGAATTCTGCATCACCTAACCATCATGACCATATTCACCAGTAAGTCACCTTTTCCATTATATATATACATATATATAATCCAAAGTCCAGAGAAGAAATCTTCCTTACGACACAAGAGTTTTGTTATTTCTTTACTCATATAAATATATATATATAATATATATATACATTTTTTCAATGTTCTTTTTTTCTCAGACTTCAAATTTTAAACATACCAATAAAAAAGGACTATTACTCGCCTTTCTCCTTATTCTGAGATAAAAAAAAATTTTTTTTATCCCCTTCCATATACCAACATATACCAACAAAAGCCCTGAAGATGATCTAATTAATAGATCGAAACACTGCAGCGTCGGCCAATAAACTCACCACTTAACTCATTTAAACCTGTGTTTTTTTCGATTTTTTTTATTATACTACATACCGTCGGATTCACTTCCTTTTCTTCACACACACAACACACTAGACCACACACACATATATATATATATATATATATATATATACACCAGATATAAGTGTAATCTTTTTTTAAAAAGAAAAGAATCCGGATGTTTAGTCATTTCAAATTAGCACAAATATTGGCATCTATTTTCAAAAAATCTCGAGTCGGCCGAACCGTTTTCTGGCGGGAGTTTTTAGCAACACATTTCACACCTTGGTGATTTTTTCAATTTGAGCTCAAGAGAAAAAGAGGAGGGAAACGAGAGAGAGAGAGAGAGAGAGAGAGAGAGAGAGAGAGAGAGTTAAAGAATTCTGTAGGGAGAAAAACGGTTGGGGCCAAATACAAGGTCATGTGACAGGTGAATGGGAGAGAAAGTGTGTGTCGGGGGGTGGATTTTGAGTATCATTCTCATAATTGGTAGAACCAAGCTGACGGCCACAAGAAACGGTATTGTATAACAGCAAATCCACGGACAAAGAGGACTACGTATATATATATATATATATATATATATATATATAATGTAATGGAGGGGGGAGAGAGAGATTGTCAAAAGAAGGCGGGAAAGAGGGTGAGAAAGAGACGGTGTTAGAGAGAAAGAGAAACAGACAAATAGCAAAGAGAGAGAAAGGGTTGCGGAGAGAGAAGGGGATGGGGGGATAAAAAAACAGAGAACAGTGAGAGAGAGAGAGAGAGAGAGAGAGAGAGGGAGAGAGAGAGATAAATAAAGAGAAAAGTGAGGGGAGGAGACAGAGAAAACGAATAAAGGTAAAGAGTGAGGGAGAGAGACGAATAAAGAGAAAAAGTAGGGATATGATCAGAGAGAAATGAGAGAGAGAGAGAGAGAGAGAAGAGAGAGAGAGAGAGAGAGAGAGAAAGAGAGATAGTGAAAGAGGGAGAGCGACGAGAAGAGAGAGAGAGAGAGATGGTAAGAGAGAGAGAGAGAGATGGAGAGAGAAACGAATAAAGAAATGGGAGGGATATGATCAGAGAGAGAGAGAGAGAATAGAGAGAGAAGAGAGAGAGAGAGAGAGAGAGAGAGAGAGAAGACGATAAAAGAAAGTGAGGTATATGATGAGAGAGAGAAACAGAAAAACGAATAAAGAGAAAAATGAGGGTGATGATCAGTGAGAGAGAGAGAGAGAGAGTAATGACGACAACGCTGGTAATGGCGACTCCAAATGAAATCTAGAGATCGTATTTAAGAAGAAGGGGAAGGAAAACGTGGAGGTAGATTACTCCTCAACCACCTCACGTTAAAATAAAAAAAATAAAAATAATAATAAAAAAAAGATAGATAAATGAAAATGTATGAATGGGGGTGGGTGTGGGGGGTTGTCGGAGAGAGTGTAGGGCGATATCAGAGATTTCTAGAAGGAGTCGAGAAACACGCCTCAGGGTAGATGCAATGCTAGAATAATGGATACGGCTTTAGTTCTATCAAGAATAGAAACTCCAAGAGGGGGGGGGGAGAGAGGGGGGGCGAGAGAGGAAGTGAGAGAGATGCAAAGAGAGGGTGAGATAAAAAGGGGTGAGAGAGAGAGAGAGGAAATGTGAAAAAGAAAGGAGAGAGAGAGAGAGTTCTAGCAAGAATAGAAAAGTGGAGGGAGGACGAGAGAGGGAGTGAAGGGGGCGAGAGAGGAAGTGAGAGAGATGGAGAAATGTGAGAAAGGGAAGAGAGGGGAGAAAGGGTGAGAGAGGTGTGTGTGTGAGAGAGAGAGAGGGGGGAGAATGTGTGTGTGTGAGAGAGGGTAGAATGTGTGAGATAGAGAGATAGAGAGAGAGAGAGAGAGAGAGAGAGAGAGAGAGGGTAGATGTGTGTGATAGAGAGAGAGAGATAGAGATAGAAGGGATGTGAGAGAGGCGTGGAGTGTGAGAGGTTGAGAGAGAGAGGGGGGCGTACTACAGGTAAAAAGAGGGAGTGAGCGGGATAGGGATTGAGGCAGAGAGAGGAAATGTGTGCGTGTGTGTGAGAGAGAGAGAGAGAGAGAGAGAGAGAGAGAGAGAGAAAAAGTTTTAAATGAGAAAAATATGAGAGAGCGTGTGGGCGCCACAGGTAGTCAGTGCAAACGACCATTGTAATTTTCAAGGTGGCAAGGATTGTGGCTCATCTGATCGGAATGTTATTAAACATATCAGACCAAAATTCAAATAATGAGACTTTATATATATATATATATATATATAATATTATATATATATAGAGAGAGAGAGAGAGAGATAGAGAGAGATAGGGAGAGACTTTTAAATAGAGAGGGAAGGGGGAGTGATATGTAATAGACTTTGCCTCTTTTAGAGAGAGGCAGAGTGTGTGTGAGAGAGAGAGAGAGACTTGGTTTTATTAAGAGAAAGATAAGAAAATAATATATATAGATAGATAATAATGTCATAGACTTAGAGACGAATTGGTTTTAGAGAGAGAGAGAGAGAGAGAGAGAGAGAGAGAGATGAGAACTTAACGTCATTGAGAAACTAACTTGGTTTCTTTTAGAGAGAGAAAAAAAGAATTTAATGAGAGAGAGAGAGAGAGAGAGAGAGAGAGAGAGAGAGAGAGAGACGAAGAGAGAGAGACGAAGAGAGAGAGAGATGGTGAAAGAGGGAGAGCGACGAGAAGAAAGAGTGGTGAGAGAGAGAGAGATGGGAAGAGAGAGGGAGGGAGTGTTGGTAAGAGAGAGACATGGAGAGAGAAACGAATAAAGAAAATGGGAGGGATATGATCAGAGAGAGAGAGAGACACACACACACACACACACACACACACACAGAGAGAGAGAGAGAGAGAGAGAGAGAGAGAGAGAAATAATGAGTATTTGGAACAGTTTATTTTAAACTATTTCTTAACTGTGCTGTTCAGGATTACTATGTATATATGTGTGTGTGTGTGTGTGTGTGTGGTGTTTGAGGATCGTTAGGCGTGAAACTAACAGTTACCAAGCGCCGCTGAATATGTCTGCTATATAGGAAAAAATAATAGTAAAGGATTAAAAAAATAAGATAGAACATTGACCTAAAATGACCAGTCAGAAAAAAAACAACACACCAACAGACTAGACAGCAAGGTGCCGACTTTCCCTCCCCACGCCGCTTATTGAGGGCATTAAACCACCCAGAAAGTAGACTTCACCACCCCCCGGTCATAAACGCAAAAACCTCCTAAAAATGAGATGAACTGAAAACCGATATCTTTACAGGAACCACCAGAAAAAATATTTAAAGCCTCATGAAATATATGTGTACGATTTTCAATAGTTGGCGGTCTGATGAAATTCATAGGTATACGCAGACACTAGTGGGCAGAAATAGATCTATAATCGCAAAATGGCCGATCCGTAGGCCTTTTTCTTTACCAATTATATATATATATATATATATATGTAGGGGTTATGATGCTTGCCTGTAAGCTTGACAGTCGGGTTTCGAATCACGCACAAGGCGATCTTCCTATCTATAGCTTTGCTGATGAGGCCTAATAGGCCGAAATGTA
>CM042175.1:1029542-1041437 GCA_023376005.1 Doryteuthis pealeii
TTTATCTTGTAACTTCGTCCACGAGAGACGATAGAGTAGTGTCATTTAAAAATATTAGAAACTCAGTAGCCTGGGCGGTTCATACGGAGGATCCCTTTCCACCTGTTAAATAGGACGCAGGATATGATTTAACTGCGTCCTTTTAGAGTTTTGTGCGTAAGATGCGGACGCGTACTCACAGCATCCCGAAGATTGCATGTCCACCATAGTTGTTGAAGTAGTGTGAATGTAAACAGGAAAACTGAAATGAAGCCACGGGGAGTTGTGAGATAATCAAAAGTAAAAAGATCTCTCCGCTGAGATGAGGGTAACGAAAAAGGTCTCCTCTGGCTCTTGAGAGTTTTCAGGATTGAACAATTCAAGAGAGGATGTCTTGCTATACAAAAGATTGCAGCACTAGTATCAAGATGTCGCCAGGAGGCAAAAAGATACTCGTTATGACAATTGCGCGGGAATTGAACTTCGGTCAAGTGAACGGTTCGTGACCATGGACGCTTTAGTGATGCGGGTACGTATATATATATACATTTATATATATATATAGTATATAATATATATATATATGAGGAGTAAAGATTGGGTATGTGTATATATATATAATTATATATAAATATATACACTTAGTGTGATATGGTCACTGTTCAGCTTTGCTAGAATGGTGTACCAAAGGCAGTATATTGGTAGAGTGCCAATATAAAATAGAGCTGTTATATATATTATAGATAAATTTAAAGGTTTTACATATCTATTTATTAGGTGACAAAGGAAATTCACACCATATTGGTTTCCTGCGATGCATCGATGAAACAATATGGTTGTGATGTTCTTTGTCACCTAAAAATAGATATGTAAAACTATATATAGATTATCTTATTATATTATATATATATATATATATATATATAGTGTGGTGTGTAATATATATATAGTGTGTGTGTGTATTATATAAGTGTGTGTGTGTGTATATATATAATATATATATATATATAATATATTGATCACAAGTAAGTGTTGGTATTACCTACCGCATCACTAAAGCATGCATGGTCATAATGAGAGTAATATATTATATATATATATATATATATATTATAATGATTTACATAGGCTTTGTGAAAAACACTGAATATTTCTCTAGGTAATCTTCAAGTGCTTACGTTCAAGCCTTCTTGTCGTATTTTCATATATCGGGGTCCAGATGCTAAAGAAAGATACGCATGTTTTTGTTCCTAAAGCACTTTCAACTACGTCTATGATGTCTTCAGGGGATATTTGTTGTAGTTTATAGTTTGTTTAGTTGTTTTGGGTGTTGTTTTTTTTATTCATTTGGGTGGTTTTAGCATTGGGGGGGGGTTGCAGGTGCTATATATATAACCTGCAATCAAAAATACACTCGTCAGACATCAAAATGTCATCGTGTTTAGCACAACATGAATAAGATAAAAATGTTGGCAAGTATGTATGTGTATGTATGTATAATATATATAATATATATATATTGAAGTAAATGGAAGTGAATCGACAGTATGAATTAAACTTTTTGAAAACAATTGATGTTGCTAGTTCGCTGACAGAATCTGTTTCAACCTTTAGCGGTCTTCTTCAGAGCGAATAAATAGATGCAAAGACGAAAAATAAATAAACTTTTAAAAGATAGGAAAGGTACAAACGAACGTTTGTGTGAACGTTAAGTTCGGAGCCGGAATTTATTTAAATTTAAAAATGCATATACTGTGTTAAAAAATAAAATACATTTTATTTTAAAATCCAAGCATTTATATCACAGGAAACTCAAAGAGTTTTATTGTAAAATAGAAGATATGCACCTCCGGATGCAAGTATTAAGTTTTAATGTAATGATATCGTATAAATTAGAAGTCTAATAAGAAGGCAGATAAAAGATATGAACAGAGTGGGGTATAATAGAAAATAGAATGAAACTACTCTTCGTCACTCCGTCTTCATTGCTGAATTTTACTTATTAACTATTAGTTAAATTAGGATAAATAATAAATGACAGTGTATTTTTATCTTGTTAATGGATTTCATTTAGATTCATTGAGAGATTTTGCTTAATAATTCATAAAATAAAACCAAACAGTTAGAAATCAATAATACTAAGCACATATTTAATAAAATCCACTTTTTTAATATCAATATGCAAATTAGCTTCCATTCACTGTAAACCGCTATTTATTTTGTATATATAATAAAATTGCATGTTATTTGTATGTAGATATGGACACATAATAAAAGGTGAAGCAATTTTATAATATGAGGTTAAATATAAATAAAATCATGGAGAAATGTGATGTATAACAAAGGGATTGTGACTTGAGTAGTATATAGTTTCGGTTACGACAGAAAAACACACAATCTCCATTATAATAGATATATAAAAATGATAAAAAGTATCAAAATGTTCATGATTCCAGCTATAAGAAGTAGGTTTAAAGTTCCACACAATTGAAAAAGATGAAAGTTTTCAAGGGTTAATGTTGTTGTATGGTTTGTACGCTCGTATCTTTTAACGGTTTTTTATTCCGTCTCGCTCATATATATTTCGCTCTTGAAGAAGACGCGAAAGGTGAAACAGTTCTGTCAGCAAACTAACTACATCAATTGTTTTTCAAAAATGTTTAATTCATATATATTATATAATATACTATATATTATTATATATAAATATATAGAAAGTAAATACACAACGATGTGTGTTTTGATATGCTTTTTTTTTGCCGACAAATTTTGGGAGATATGTGCTTAATTGAAGTCGTACTAATTTGAAAGTTAATATTTAATAATTAATTAATTTGGCGGGTATACCTATTTAAAATGTAAAGGCTAACAGTCGAGAAAAAATCATCTCTGTATGTACATTCGGCCTATTAGGCTCTCTCAGCAAAGCTATAGATAGGAAGATCGCCTTGTGCGTGATTCGAAACCCGACTGTCAAGCTTACAGGCAAGCATCATACCTACATATATATAATATATATATTATATTGTAAAGAAAAAGGCTACGGATCGGCCATTTTGCGATTATAGATTACTTTGCCCACTAGTGTCTGCGTATACCTATGATTTCATCAGACCGCCAACTATTGAAAATCGTAACATTATTCATGAGGCTTTAAATATTTTTTCTGGTGGTTCTGTAAAGTATCGGATTTTCAGTTCATTCATTTTTAGGAGTTTTTGCGTTTATGACCGGGGGGTGGTGAAGTCTACTTTCTGGGTGTTTTAAGCCCAATAAGCGGCGTGGGGAGGAAGTCGCACCTTGCTGTCTAGTCTGTTGGGTGTTTGTTTTTTTCTGACTGGTATTTAGGTCATGTTCTAATCTTTATTTTTTAATCCTTTATATATTATTTTTCTATATAGCAGACATATTCAGCGGCGCTTGTAATGTTAGTTTCACGCCTAACGATCCTCAACACACACACACAAAACAACACACAACACACACAATCTAAATAGTAATCCTGAACAGCACAGTTAAGAATAGTTTAAAATAAACTGTTCAAATACTCATTATTTCTTCTTTCTCTCTCTCTCTCTCCTCTCTCTGCTGTGTGTGTGTGTGTGTGTGTGTGTGTGTGTCCTCTCTCTCTCTGATCATATCCCTCCCATTTTCTTATTCGTTTCTCTCTCCATGTCTCTCCTTAAACACTCTCCCTCTTCTCTCTCTCCCTCTCTCTCTCTCTCAATCTTTCTTTCTCGTCGTCTCTTCTTTCACCATTTCTTCTCTCCTCTTCGTCTCTCTCTTTCTCTCTCTCTCTCTCTTCGTCTCTCTGCTCTCTCTCTCTTGTCTATCATTAATCTTTTTTTTCTCTCTAAAGAACAAGTTAGTTTCTCATGACGTTAAGTTCTCATCTCTCTCTCTCTCTCTCTCTCATCTCTCTCTCTCTCTAAAACATTCGTCTCTAAGTCTATGACATTATTATCTATCTATATAATATTATTTTCTTATCTTTCTCTTAATAAACAAGTCTCTCTCTCTCTCTCAACACAATCTGCTCTCTCTAAAGAGGCAAAGTCTAATTACATTCACTCCCTTTCTCTCTATTTAAAGTCTTCCTATCTCTCTTATCTCTCTTCTTCTTTATCTATAATATATAATATATATATATATATATATATATAAACAATCTCTTATTTGAATTTGGTCTGATATGTTTAATAACATTCCGATCAGATGAGCCAATCCTTGCCACTTGAAATTACAATGGTCGTTTGCACTGACTACCTGTGGCCGCCCACGCTCCTCTATATTTTTCTCATTAAAAACCTTTTCTCTCTCTCTCTCTCTCTCTCTCCTCTCTGCTCTCCTCTCACACACAGCACATTTCCTCTCTCTGCTCAATCCCTATCCGCTCACTCCCTCTTTTTTACTGTAGTAGGGGCCCCCCTCTCTCTCTCGACCTCTCACACTCAGCGCTCCTCACACATCCTTCTATCTCTATTTCTCTCTCTATCATACACATTCTACCTTCTCTTCTCTTCTCTCTCTCTCTTCTCTCTATCTCTCTATCTCACAAATTTCCCTTCTACCTCTCTCTCACCCACACCATTCTCCCCCCTCTTCTCTCTACACCGACTACCTCTCTCTTTTCTCCCTCTCTTTTCTCTTTCTCACATTCTCTCCATCTCTTCTCTCTCCTCGCCCTTCACTCCCTCTCGTCCTCCTCATTGATTTCTTTCTTGCTAGAACTCTCTCTCTCTTCTTTTCTTTCACATTTCCTCTCTCTCTCCCACTCCTTTTTTATCTCCATCTTTTGCTCTCTCTCACTTCCTCTCTGCCTTCTTCGCCCCCCCCCCGCCTTGAGTTCTATCTTGAAGAACTAAAGCGTATCATTATTCTAGCATTTGCTCTACTGAGGCGGTGTTTCTCGACTCTTTAGAAATCTCTGATATGCCCTAACTCTTCCGACACCCCCACCCCACCCATTCATAAATTTTCATTTATCTATCTTTTTTTTTTCTTATTTTTATTTTTTTTATTTTACACGTGAGGTGGTTGAGGGTAATCTAACCTCATCACGTTTTCCTTCCCTTTTCTTATTACGATCTCTAGATTTCATGTTGGAGTCGCATACCAGCGTTGTCGTCATTACTCTCTTTCCCTTTTTCTCTCTCTTCTCTCTCTCTCTTCTCTCTCTCTCTCTCTCTCTCTCTCTCTCTCTCCTGCTGATCTACCCTCATTTTTTCTTTTATTTCGTTTTTTCTGTTTCTCTCTCTTCTCATATCCCCACTTTTCTTTTTATTTCGTTCTAACTCTCTCTCTCTGCTGTTCTATCTCTCCTCTCCTCTCTCTCTATTCGTCCTGTCTGTGTGTGTGTTGTGTCTCTCTGCTCTCTGATATATCCTCCCATTTTTTTATTCGTTTCCTCTCATCTCTCTCTCTCTCTCTTACTAGATCTCTCTTCTCTCTCTTTCTCGTCGTCCTCCTCTTCACTATCTCTCTTTCTCTCTCTCTCTCTCTCTCTTTTCGTCTCTTCTCTCTCTCTCTATTTCTCTCTGATCAATCCGCATTTTTCTTTAATTGTCTTCTCCCTCCTCTTTAACCTTATTCGTTTCTGCTCTGTCTCTCTCCACTCACTTTCTCTTATTTATCTCTCTCTATCCCTCTCTCTCTCTCTCTCTCTTCGTCTCTCTCACTGGTTCTCTGTTTTTTTATCCCCCTCCTTCTCTTCCGCAACCTTTCCGTTCTTTTGCTATTGTCTGTTCTCTTTCTCTTCTAACACCGTTTTCTCACCTCTTCCGCCTTCTTTGCAATCTCTCTTCTCCCCTCTCCATTACATATATATATAATTTTATATATATATATATATGATAATACGTAGTCCTCTTTGTTTCCGTGGATATTGGCTTTATAGCAATACCGTTTCTTGTGGCCGTCACTTGGTTCTACCTAATTATGAGAATGATACCAAAATCGCACCCCCGAACACACTTCTCTCATTCACCTGTCACAGTGACCTTTTTGGCAAGTTTTTTTCCTCCCTACAGCATCTTTAACTTCTCTCCTTTCTCTCTCTCATCTCTCTCTCTCTCTCTGCGGTTTTCCTCTCTTTTCTCTTGAGGCTCATTGAAAAAATCACAAGGTGTGAAATGTGTTCTAAAAACTCCTTGCCAGAAAACGGTTGCGGCCGACTCGAGCTTTTGAAAATAGATGCAATATTTGTGCTAATTGAACTGCCTAAACATCCGATTCTTTTTCTTTTAAAAAAGATTAAACTTTATCTGGTGTATATTATATATTATATATATATATTATATATATATATAATATATAATATATATATGTGTGTGTGTGTGTCTCGTGTTGTGTGTTGTGTGTGAAGAAAAGGAAGTGTAATCGACGGTAAGTAGTATAATAAAAAAATCGAAAAAAAACAGGTTTAAATGAGTTAAGTGGTAGTTTATTGGCCGACGCTGCATGTTTCGATTATTAATTAGATTGCACTTCAGGGCTTTTGTTGGTATAATGTTGGTATAATGGAAGGGGATAAAAAAAATTTTTTTATCTCAGAAATAAGGAGAAAGGCGAGTAATAGTTCCTTTTTTTTATTGGTATGTTAAAATTGAAGCTGAGAAAAAGACTGAAAAAATGTTATTATATATAATATATATATATCTATTATATGATAAAGAATACAAACTCTTGTGTCTAAGGAAATTTTTCTTCTCTGGAACTTTTGATTATATATATGTATATATAATAATCGGAAAGGTGACTTACCGGTGAATATGGTCTGATGGTTAGGTGATGCCAGATCAGGGGGGTAAGGCCAGCGATATAAAATACAAAGTAGAGCAATTTATGTAAAATGGTAATATAGAGATAACCTACTCGATTTCAAACCATAAGGATCTTCAGGGTTTTAATCCACTGAATTAATCGAGAATACCGATTATCGAGTCGAATTACATGTTTCATGCAATTACTGTGTTTATTGCATAAATGTTCGTTATAATGAACAGTTTAACGCAATGAACACACACGGTAATCGACTGCGATTAGTATATATATATATATGTATTATAATATATAATTATATATATATATAATAATGTAAGGTATCAAAGTTGGGCTATTTTTGCAAAGAATGTTTTGTTTTTTATTATGGATAGTTTCTACACTCACATTTCTTCTATTTTAGTCAAGCCGTACAACTATATGATTGTCCCAACCAATTGCCTATGGCCAGCCCCACCCTTTTATCAATGGATTCTAGAAAAGGCGTGACTGAGGGTCTACATGTCCTAGGGATGACGAACTCTATCTGATGGTGAGGTTTTAGTTTTGGAGGTTTGGGGAATGTGAAACACATTTATCCTATTTTCCCTGGTCACTCTGACCCGGAGGGTAGTACGCTGTTAGGGTCCAATATGGGTTAAATAGAAAAATGTGTTAATAAAAGCGATTGTGTAATCAATTAAGAATGAATTTAATTTCAAAAGTTTGTTGCTTAATGACCAACGAGGTTGATATGCGTAAAACAACCAAATTTTCTTCATTAATCGAGTAATGATCCCTACAGAAAATGGGAAAATTGAGTATATTTTTTTTTTTTTTTTTTTTTTTTTTTTTTTGTCTGAAAATAAAACCACTGCTTGAATTGCGAAATTTTATTCTGTTAATTTTCAATAGTAATTATTTTCTGCATTTCATAGTAAAGCTCTTTGCAATGCTTTTTTATAGTAAATTTCATAATAAATTGTTTCATGCAAATTATTTGCAATACATTTTCATATAATATTGTTTGAAATGGATTTTAATGGTAGATTATTTTCAAGGTTATCATGATAAAATATTTTCCCAATGGATTTTTATAGTAAATATTTTCCAATGGATTTTTATAGTAAATTATTTCCAATGCATTTTATTGTAAATTATTTCCATATGCATTTTCATTGTAAATTTTCCAATGCATTTTTCATATGTAATTATTTCATGCCATTATTTAATGCATTTCATTGCAAATTTATTTCAATGCATTTTAATTGCAATTATTTTCCATGTTTCATAGTAAATTATTTAATGGCATTTTTATAGTAAATATTTCATGCATTTTCATAGTAAATTTTCATGCATTTTCATAGTAATTATCATGCATTTCATAGTAAATTATTTCAATGCATTTCATTGTAATCATGTTCCATCAGTTTTCATTTGTAAAACAATTTCATGATTTTATTGTAAATCATTTCCAATGCATTTTATATAAATTATCCAATGCATTTTATAGAATTGTTAACAATGATTTCATAGTCAATTGTTACAATGCATTTCATAGTCCATTGTTAAAATGCATTTTCATGTCATTGTTAACAATGGCTTTTTTCAGAAACTGTTTACAATGATTGTGAGTATGATTTAAATTTATCAAGTACACATGGTTTAAGACTTTGATATTGTATTAGTGTTTAATCTGTTAAAAATATTGTGGTAACTTTATTCATATATTGGCTCTTAAAAACATTGATAATTACAAATAAATATAAAGTGTTTACCTGTTTAAATTATTTGAATTTCATTTATATCTGGCTCTTAAATTGTGCATTTCAATATCCTTTTTGATTTCTTTTTGCGAGATTACAAATTGACGACAATAAACTGATGGTTCCTTGGACATTAAGATCCATTCGAGGTAGTATGCTGTGATGCTAAACCCACACTCCCCTAAAATGATAAGCTGTATCTGACAGTTGCCGTTTCTATTAATATGTTATAACGGTGGCATTTATTGGTAAACTAATGGAAATTATTAAGGTCAGAGATCTTTTTTGATTTTTTTTAATTTAGAAAACAAAACAAACAATTAGTATTAATTTGGATATTCAAACTATTGTCCTCTTTATTGGCCAATTTACAAAATCTATATCCGCCCTGTCGGCCTGGTACTCTTTTTTTTTTTTCTAGTACCTGCAGTGGTATAATGATATAGGAGATATTCATTAATATGTCTACAATGAGATATTGTTTTTTATTTAGTATTAAGAAGGACACCTCTTCTTTGTCTTTCCTTATTTTGGTCTGGAACATTTTTTTTCTTTTTTCTAGTAGTACCTTGCAAGTGGTAAATAATATAGGAGATGTTAATAATATGTCTAACAACTGAGATATATATCCGCCTGTCGGCTGCGGCGTTAAATGCACCGACTGCACTCTGCAGAAGGGCAGATCCCCAATGGGGCATGTTGCCGTGGTGGCGACTGTGATCTAGGATGAGCAGGTGGATGAGCGTTCATGACTTGCAATATCTCCCTTTGGCTCTATCTTGGGCTAAGACGGGTGGTCGGAGAGGCCCCTCGATCATCCGAGTGGTAGTACCTGTTGAGAGTCCCTTATGGGTTAATAGAAATGTATTTAAAAAAAAAATGGGTTATTTATCTATTAGAATTAATTTATTTTCCAACTTAATCAGCATTAAATTAACCCACTGAGCTTATATGCGTAAAACAACAAACCAAAAAATATATATAGTCAGGTATAGATCTCCTTTATGCTCGCGAGGAAAAATTGGCAATAGCATCTTATTAACTAAGGTCAATTAAGTGCAACTAAAATTTTTAATAGGTTTGAATTTTTAAATGTAAACAGATTTATTTTATGAACATGAACATGGATATTACAGATATTTTATAAAAGAGACTATTCGTGCATACACGTTTTTTCACGTCACAATCAACACTCAGAATTTAACAGCGTTGTGGTTATATTTACGTTACATTCATGATTGAGGATCAACACATGTGTTTGACATTCACTTTCAAAATGACGCACAACATTCTTAACTGAAAACTGTTTTCAATGTATAATTGAATGTTCCTCCCGCATTACTGTAATTGAATCATATATATTCGGTTATTCTTGGAATTAACCCTGAAGATATTATGGGTGAACTCGAGGTAGGTTATTTCAATAACACTCTGTAATGTATATTATATATATATAACAATATTTCCGATTTATAAAAATATTTCAGAGCTTGTTTAATCCAGATCATCGAGAGAGAGCAGAAAATAATTAAATTCTAACAAAAACATTGCTGGTTTCCAAGCGTGCAGTCATGTGATCATTTCGTCATTAGCAATCCGCTACGCATTTCTACGCACAACATAATGTATATTTTAGTGTAACAGTTTTTTGGAAAGAAGAAGACATTTTCAATTAAAAAAATTAGACAATTCTTATTTCAAACAGGAGTCCGGATTAAACCAATTCTGATGAATGATTTTTATAAATGAGATATTGTTAAGATAAACTATGATAAAATGAAATATAGATTTTCACTTGACAGCATTGTTGGTTTTTCATATCTTTTAATCTATCTGACTTTTATATAATACACAACTTAGTGGTTTGGTGTCCAATGCATATAATTCCATGGGGTTATTAAATGCCCAAATCTAGTTTTATATTATAATATTCTTTTTTCTGTTTTACTTTTCATGTGTATTATAAATAGGTAGAATAATTTTTATGTTAATTTGAATAAAAGAAGTTTGTTAGAAATGTATACACATTTATGAAATAATTTTAGAACGAATAAGGATATGTAGCGACGATGAGAGAGAGACAAACGATAGAGATAGGAGAGAAGAGAAGACAACAGATAGAGATAGGGAGAGAGAGGACGACAACAGAAACATAGAGAGAGAGACGGCGACAAGAGAGAGACGACATACAGCATAGGGCAGACACGAACATAGAGAGAGAGAAGGCAGACAAGACATAGATAGCGAGATGAGGACATGAAAGAGAAGACATAATAGAGAGACGTCAGACTGAAACAGCCTGAGAGAGAGAGAGGAGACTACAACACAGAAAGAGAGATCAGCAGACAGAGAGAGAGAGTAGAGCGACCATACAGACATAGAGATAGAGAGATAGAGAGAGACAGAGAAGAGAGACACATAGAGAGAGAGGACAGACGAGGAGACTAGAGATAGGGAGAGATGAGGACCGAGACAACAGAGAGAGAGAACATACAGACAGACTAGAGATAGAGAGAGACAATACAGAAGACAGAGACAAGAGAGACAGACAGAGAGACGGATGAACACTTGCTTCCAATTTAATTTCCTGCTATAACCGTTTAGCTAAGACTCCTCCTTATATTGAAATATCTGGGTGCTGTAGATGTCTACAAGCTTTAAGTTCGATCTTCCATTATATATTGGGAAATTTAATAGGTGATGAAGAAAAGAAAGAAAAGATGTGCATCTCTTTTTATATTGTATTCTAGGACGAGGAATTTCTATATGGGCCAGGGAAGTGTGCTAGAAAACGGAACACAATAGAAGAAAAGGATTTCTGCACCAAATCCAGATCTACTGAAAGCGTGCGCGTTCATTTTCTTTAAAAGAGCATTAAGGATGCTTTAGTATATCTCGCATTTCTTTTATATCACAACCTCCCTTTTTTATTTCTTCTTCCTTTCATTTGTATTGTGTATGTTTATTATTGGGATGGTTGTGTATGCATATGTATGAATAGATGTGAATGACGTAGTGATTGTCGGTGTGTGTGTGTGTGTGTTATATATATATAAGTTCTTGTGTATATATATATATATATATATATAATATATAATATATAAAGTTTGTTATGTATGTTAATATATGAAGTTCTTGTGTGTGTGGTGTGGTGTGGTGTGTTGTGTATGTAGTATATATATATATAAGTTCTTGTGTGTGTATGTGTTGTATGAATTTCTATGTGTTCTTATGTGTGTATGTATGTATATAATATATATATTCTTATGTGTGTAATGTTGTATATATATATATTAATATTAATTATATATATATATCATGTTCCTAATGTGTGTATGTTAGATATATATATATATTGTTTTATGTGTGTATGTAGTATGTATTATATATA
>CM042175.1:1041537-1046537 GCA_023376005.1 Doryteuthis pealeii
AGAGGAGGATCCCATTATACAAGTGGCATTTAATATATATACATATATATATATATATATATATACATACATACACACCATACAGTGCATATTATATATACATATATATATATATATATATATATATACATACATATACACCCATAAGTATATGTATATATATATATATATATATATATATATATATATATATATATAAGAGTAAGAGGAAATTAATAGGACAGTATGTGGAGAAAGGTAGACAAACACGGGATGTTGTAGAAAATGGATGTTTATTATAGGTAGTGATGTCAACGTTTTAACGTTTCGGTCTGTAAGACCTTCTTCAGGACTTTAGGAATAGTGTTCTTGCTTCAGTGGTGAACATTTTCTTTCTAGTGAAAGTGACAGAATTTCTCACCAATGGAATATTTGGACAAAGTAAATATTTTTCTCGATTTGTTTAGCCTTACATTTGAATAGGTATGCCCACCTAATTCATTAATTATCAATTAATTAATTTTCTAAATTAGGTACGACTTCAATTAAGCACATATTCTCCCAAAAATTGTCGGCTAAAAAAGCCATATCAAAACACTCCCAATTTTCAGGTTGAGCACTCTGTTTAGAAGGGACTAATTGCAAAAATTCACCGCTTCGGTGCAAAGCTAGTCTCACTTGTTAGAGACCTCTGGTGAGTTTATTTCCGGTTTAGGAAATATAGCGATTATTCTGCCTTCTATTCTTGGCAGCTGCTTGTGGATCCATCGATAAGAGACTTGACGAGCGAAAGTTTGTTCGGGTCTCGAACCCGACCAGAGGGAGCTGCTGAAAAATAAGTAGCGCTGCACTGATGAGGGGTAAACCCCGAAACGCGCGTCTGTAGATTGCTTTATATATATATATATATATATATATATGGCATTTTTCTTTTAGGAACAATTAAAACTGAATAAACAATATACAGTATGTCATATTTAACGAAACATGTCTAAAAAGGATTTGCTGCCTAAACACACACACACATATATATATATATGTATCTATGTGCATCAATGTATGTCTGTGTGCATATATATATATATATATATGTATTCATGTGCATCTAAGTATATACATATCTGTGTGCATATATATATATATATATCCATGTGCATCAATGTATGTCTGTGTGCATATATATATATATGTATTCATGTGCATCTAAGTATGTACATATCTGTGTGCATATAATATATATATATATATATATATATATATATATATGTATGCATGAGTGTGTATATATGTCTGTGTATGTGTGTGTATATATGTCTGTGTATATATATATATATATATATATAAACCTGAATATCAATAAAGTACAAGAATAATGGCAAGGAAAAGAAGAATTCTGGAATTATTTGGATTTCAAAAGAATAACTGATAAATCCAGATTAGAATTTCTTTTACTTCTTTGCCATTGCCGCCATCGTCTCTTCTTTCGGGAAGAAAACGGTATCTTCCCAATATAGACTTAAATCCTTCAGCCTGATGTAAATTAATCTTATAAAACAAAAGAAACAAAAAGATAAACCCCCAAAAACAAACAATTGCTGCTCCCTTGTTCTCTTGTTAAGACAAGAAAAGCATTTTGATTCTTATTGTTTTTTTTGTTTGTTTTTTTGTTTACTTTTTTGTTTTCTTCTTCTCCAGCTTATGAGGATTCTAGTTCCAGCCTCGTTTCTTAGTCTGAAAAATTTTGTTAAACAACCTCTAGGTTTTCTTCATCCCGTGTCAATCTTTTGCTATTGTTTTAAGTTATTCCTTGTAAGACGAGAGATTCAGGATATATATATATTTTTTTTTTCATTTTGTACTAAAAGACCAGATCAAGTCGTGGTTCATATAGAACACTGCTGATACTACAACGACTACTACTAATAAAAACAATACTATATAGTAATAATAGTAAAGAATGTAGAGTCACCTACTTTCGGTATCAGCAAAAAAACAAGGGAAATTATCCCTTTTTTGCTAAGACTAGACCAGGCAGATAGATTGGTTTGGTTTGGTTTGTTTTGTTTTATGGCATATCAACCTCAGTGGGTCATTTAATGCCAATAAAGTTTGGAAATAAATCAATTCCCCAAACCTCCAAAACTGGAACCTCACCATCAGATAAGAGTTTTTTTGTTGTTGTTTTTTTTGGTTTGTTTTGTTTTACGGCATATCAACCTCAGTGGGTCATTTAATGCCAATAAAGTTTTGAAATAAATCAATTCTTAATGGATAATACAATTTTTTTATAAATACATTTTTCTATTTAACCCATAGATGGGACCCTAACAGGTACTACCACTCCGGGTCAGAGTGGACCAGGGGGCAATGGTGATGAAGGGGTGCTCCACATTCCCCAAACCTCCAAAACTGGAACCTCACCATCAGATAGAGTTTAACGTCATTCCCAGGATATGTAGACCCACAGCCACCACCTTCTAGCACTCATATGATAAAAAGGGGTTGGGGCTTGCCATAAAGGCAATAGGGTTGGGAAAATCATATAGGTGCTAGGGCTTGACGTGACCAGCCGTCAATTCCCTTTGATTGTGGCTTCCAATTGTATAAGTCTTTAAGGAGATCCCATGATAGGGAGGTAGTGTTGACAGTCTGCCCAATACTCTTAGGCCCACTCTGACCCACAGTGGTAGTAGTACCTGTTAGGGTCCAACTTATCTGGGTTAGTTAGACAGAAAAAAATTAAGAGTTTAACTCTTAAAGTCCTATACCACCTCATTCTACCCGGCCGGAAGTCTCATTTGTTTCCCTAATCTACCCCAAATGATAACCTTTGTTTAAATGTAATATTAAACATATTTACAAGTCTTTGATTTAAGGGAAATAACAGGTAACTTTAGATGCAAAGTTCATTTTTAGCCATTTTTTTATAAATCCTTATAGGAATACTCTGGACTTAAAAAAAAAATTCTCAATAGGATGTTAAGAGAAAATGCTGTATACCCATCAAGAATTAATAAAAAAACCTCTCTTCAGCATAAAATAACCCAACAAGGGTTGACATGCCATAAAATCAAACTAACCAACCAAGCTGCACCCCCCTCCCCGATCTTTTGCAATTATGTGACAATTCCCTTTGATTGTGGCTTCCAATTGTACAAGTCTCTAAGGAGATCACATGATAGGGAGGTAGTGATGAAAGTCTCCCAGAAGAAGGTATCATCATCATCAAAGTGTTGGGGGGTGGGTGTAGGGGCGTGTGGATGTGGGGGTTGGGGGGTGGGGGGAGCGAGCACAGTCAACACTTAATCTTTGATCCTTCTGCCTTGAAAATTTATGTTGTGATAAGAAGACCCCATCATGTTGAAAATAAAACATGAAACAGCTGATGAAGTTCAGCTTGGGGGTGGGGCATAGGAGGGGGGTTAAAACTAATTTCTTTCTTTCTTTGGCGAAGGAAACTTATATATCAGATACACCTACCTTATACACATACATAGATGTATATATGCACACACCTACACAATTAACACACACACACACACACACACATATATATATATATATATATATATATATATTATATATAAAGATAATCTAATGAGTCAGACGAACCTACTATTAGTTTCGCATAAAGCTCTTCAGGGCTAAAATCTGACTGAAAAGAAAAGGAGCAAGACAAAATAAATAGTACTAACCACAGTAATCATTTAAATTAGCAAAACCAGACTGACCAATAAAAACACAGAACACTATAAGTTTATTGTTTAATAAATATTTAATTTATATATTAACGAATTATTTTTTTTTAAATTTATATTTTATTTAGAATTAAGCAGATTTGAAACATATATGTAAGGAAGCACATGGTGTAATGGCTAAAGTCATGGGAAATGGACTCATCGCCCAGAGTTCAAATCCTGGACGTGGTAATTGCATTTTCCCTTAGCCCTAATACCCTTGAGAAAGGTATGAATCCTACAGTCCCTCCAGCTATGGGTAAATAGTTGGGCAGACTGGGCTCTTTAACCTTAGTTAGGCAACAGGTCTAGGAGAAAGAAAACTCTGAATTCAAACCTGTTGAACTCCGCTTAAGAAATTGACCTTGTGTCACATCCTGCTCGTGCAGAGGGGTTGGTGTATATATGTGTGTGTGTATATATATATGTGTGGTTTTGTAATTTGCTTGAAGCATTGTGTTTATATTGGTTTGTTGGTTGGTTTTGAAGGCTATCACAATGCAAGTGTAAAGAAAAAAGAAGTTAACGGTGGTGTTGTTTGTTAATCTGTCACTTTATTCTTAATATTTCGGGATAAAAAATCCTTTCTACAGAAGATTACTAGAACTGAAGTTGTTGCTAGTGGCTGTTCATTTGTTCTGTCTCATGTTTTCCAAATTCTGTGTGTGTGTGTGTGTGTGTGTGTGTGTGTGTGTGTGTGTGGCTTATTTTGTGTGTGTGTGTGTGTGTGTGTGTGTGTGTGCATGCTTATTTCTGTGTGTTCTGTTTGTTTCCTTTTTTTTTCTTTTTTTTTTTAAATTATTATTCCTGATTTGGCTCACCCTCTAAGCATGTTTTTTTTTGTTTACTAACAGGACCATCTGATCCCTTTGTTTTTTATTAATATGTGTCTGAGATTAACATTCCAGATATCGTTTGATTCTTTAATGCATACACACACACACACATTTACACAAATAATGCACACACACACATATATACACATACACATACACACACACACACACACATATACACACACACAACACACACACACACACACACACACAAAAAAATAAAAATAGGCCAAAGTATTCCTGGTTTTAATCCAACAAATCATTAATATCTATATATTGATGCACTTGTTCCTTAATCTCCCAACCATTATCATCTTTCAACACCCTCAGGTTAAAAACGAAACTGTCCAAGGAAATGACTAAAAAAAAAAATGGAGGGTCTTATTCTAAACAGACTATTCTTTATTCGTTCTTAGAACCGGCTGAGAGCAAAGATGGAAAAAAAAAA
>CM042175.1:1051537-1081537 GCA_023376005.1 Doryteuthis pealeii
TTGAGGATATCTGGTATATTCTATTTGAATCAATCCTTTCAGAGATTAGGGAGGAGAAAGAGGCAAGATAGGGAAATAATAGAAACAGAAGAAAATGAACAGAGAAAATCATAAATCATAATCCAACAAAAAATGCGCATCACAGTGGTATTTTTTATTAGAATGATACACATAGGGAATAGAGCAATTTCCAGTCCAATTTACAATTTAATGAAAATTTTCTGGAGTCCATGTGCTGAACATTATTTTTTAATCGCCCAAATTTTCAATATAATGGAGATAATTTTTCCTATAAAACTCATAAATGGGAGCCTAACAGGTACTACCACTCCGGGTCAGAGTGGACTTGGGAATAATGCTGATGCAGAGCTTCAGAATTTGAACTAAACCATCAGATACAGTTTAACGTCATGATACACACAGGGAATAAAGCAATTTCCGGTCCAATTTACAATTTAATGAACATTTTGTTTTGTTTTGTTTGGTTTGTTTTATTTTACGGCATATCAACCTCGGTGGGTCATTTAATGCTGACAAAGTTGTAAAATAAATTAATTCTTAATGCATAATACAATTTTGTTATAAACTCATGTTTTTCTATTCAACCCATAAATGGGACCCTAACAGGTACTACCACACCGGGTCAAAGTGGATCTGTGAGTAATGTGGATGAAGGGGTACTCCAGAGTTCTAGAATTGAAACTTCACCATCAGATAGAGTTTAACGTTATACCCAGGACATTAAGACCCTCAGCACTGCCTTCTAGCACATATATGATAAAATAGTCATGGGAAATGGACTCGTCGCCCCCGAGTTCAAATCTGGGATGTGGTAATTGCATTTTCACTTAGGCGCTAATACCCTTGGGAAAGGTATGAATCCTACTCTCCTTCCAGCTATGGATAAATAGTAGGGCAGACTGGGCTCTTTAACCTTGGTTAGGCAACCGGTCTAGGAGAAGGAACACTCTGAATTCAAACCTGTTAAACTCCGCTTAAGAAATTGACCTTGTGTCGCATCCTGCTCGTGCGGAGGGGTTGGTAAATATATATATGATAAAATGGATTGGCGCTTGCTATAAGGGCAGTAGGTTTGGGTCGGAATTATGTAAAAAAGGCGAGTATACTCAGGGTTGATAAGTATGAGGTTATGCTGGAAATAATGTAAACTTTCAGTTGCATGATAGATGGCTTTATGGACCCCCTCTGACGCAACTCCCACCCACCAAAAAAAATTTAAAAAAATTTACTCCATTCTTTCAAAAATCAATGAATAATATTTACCTCAGGATTTGAAGGGGGCAATGCTAAATTTATATAACATGGTAAATAAATACAGAGTCTTAAAAAATGAATGTAGATAAATATAAATAAAGGAAGCAAATTCTAGGAATGTAGAGTTTTTTTTTTTTACAGTTTTTGTTTTAATAATAAAAAAAATTAAGTAGAAATTTTTTTAACTTTAACTTCAGAAATGTTTGAGTTATCTGCCCTTATTTTCTTTTTAATTCATTTTGTTCTTTGAAAGAATCAAAGAGAGAAAGAGAGAGAGAAAGAGATAGAGAGGGGGGATACTGAAAGCAGGAAAGAAGAAGAAAGAAAAGAGAAAGCAGGAGAGAGAGAGAAAAGAAAGAAATGTGAAAGTAGGAGAAGAGAGAGAGAGAGAAAGAGGGGACTAAAAGTATGAGAAAGAAAGAAAAGCAAAAGCAGGAGAGAGAGAGAGAGAGAGAGTGAGAGAGAGAGAGAGAGAGAGAGAGAGAGAATCAAGTGAGGGAATAAGATAGAGAAGAAAAGAAAAATGAAACAGAAGAGGGGGGAGAGGGAGAGGGAGAGAGATATAAGGAATCAGTAGAAAGGAAAGAAAAAAGGAAAGAAAAAACGAGAGAGAGAGAGAGAGAGAAGGAATCAGTAGAAAAAAAAAAAAAATGAGAGAGAGAGGGGGGGCAATCAGTAGAAAGAAAAGAAAAAAACGAAAGAAAACCAGAGAGAGAGAGACAGAGAGACAGACAGAGAGAGAGAGAGAGAGCAGGAGAGAGACAGAGAGACAGACAGAGAGAGAGCAGGAGAAAGAAAAGAAAAAAAACGAAATAGAGCAGAAGTAAGATAGATATAAAGACAGACAAACAGACAGAACCACAGAAAATTGAAAGAAAAAAGAAAAAGAAATTTATGATAAGAAAAAAAAATCTTTAAAAGTATTTTCAAATAATCTACATGATGGAGAGTAAAACATTCTATTTATTTTCTGTCTACAAGGAAGAGAAACATTTACCTGAGAAAATAAACAATAACATGAATTTGTGGATTTTCGTGACGTTACCATGTCCAAAACTACATTTCAAAATGGCTACCATAACTCCTTCATTTTTCTATTAGCCAATCAAAAACGATTTCTCTCTCTCTCTCTCTCTCTCTCTCTCTCTCTCTCTCTCTCTCTCTCTCTCGTTTTTTTTGTCTTTTTATATCTTTGTTTTTATTCTTTTCTTTTTTATATATTTTCCACCGTTTTTATCGTATTGATCACTCAAATTATTTCTTTCTTCTCAATTTGATGGTTCAATTTCCTATCTGCCTGACTCCTAAGGGAGGCTGAATTGATAGGGTTGGCAAAGAAGAAGAAGAAAAAGGGGCGGACCTGAACTTTCAGAACCCCCCATCTAAAATTTTTGTTTTTAATTTTTTTTTCTTCTTTCAATGGATTATTATCGATGCACACCAATCTATCAGACTGTGAAAAAAAAAATTCTAAAAAGTTATTTATTTTTCGAGTTTTCAGGGGTGCTCATTTCCCCGTATAAGTTTATAGTAAACCGAACCCCCCATATCGGAACCGCTCGAAAGGAAACTGGCGCAAAGGTGTCAAAGTTAGGGTGGCCCAGAACAGAACCCAAATTATTTATTATCGAGCGGTTCCGATATGGGGGATCAATTTACTATAAACTTATACAGGGAAATGAGTACCCCTGAAAACTCGAAAAATAAAGAACTTTTTAGAATTTTTTTTTTTTTTTACAATTCTGATAGATTGGTGTGTAAATGATAATAATCCGTTGAAGAAAAAGGAAAGAAATTACAAAGAAAAACATTTTTTCAGCGCTTCTGATTTGGAGGATCGGTTTACGAATAACTTATACGGGGAACTGAGCACCCCTGAAAACTCGAAAAATAACTTAAAATTTTTTTTTTTTTTTTTACAATCGGATAGATTGGTGTGCAATCAATAATAATCCGTTGAAAAAAAAAGATTAAAAACAAAAATTTTAGATGGGGGGGGGGGGGGGTCTGAAAGTTCAGGTCCGCCGAAAAAGGTATCGTATGGACAATTACTTCACTGACACCTAAAAAAATAAAACAGACCTTCAATCTGCCCTTGCCTTTGTCAATGCAGCATTTGTTCACAGGAAGTCATGCTGTGATATATTTAAAATATATATATAATATATATGTGGAGTAGGGTAGACCGATTTTGGAACTGTAACACCTACCATGTGGCGAAAGTTGCAAATTAACAAAGAATTACCCCACAAAATAATTTTCTTCAAAACTTCGCTTTCATTTGGGGAGATAGATTTCAATCTTAACATCCTGTTGAGAATTTTCTAAATCCAGAGCGCCATTCATATAAGGATTTATCAAAAAATGGCTAAAAACGTCCTTTTCATTTAAAGTTACCTGTTATTTCCTCAAAATAAAGACTTTTAAATGTTTAACATTACATTTAAAGAAAGGCTCTCATTTGGCGTGGATTATGAAAAATGAATGTGACTTCCGGCGGGTGGAATGAGGTGGTATAGGACATTATTAAAATGATATCACAATTACAGCTTAATTAATGAGGTAAAAAAGCAACATTTTCTTTGGTGATGATGGGGGGAGGACACCAAGGTTTAACAGCAATGAGCCAATAGAACAAAACAAGCATTCACTAGATTGCCAAAGTTAAGCAACAATGAGCCTGTTCAGTACTTAATTGGGTGACCACTTAAATACCAGCAGGTAGTATAAGCAGCCTGAACCCTTTGTTTATCAAAATGACTTGATTTGGAATTAAATAACCCAAAAAGGGTTGATATGCTATAGAACAAAACAAGCAAACACTAGATTACCAAAGTTAAGCATCTGTGCAGTAAAGCAAGGAGCTGATGGTAGGTGTGGCGCTCCACCTCAGATGCAAAAACAATCTGCTTGGTCTAGCGCTAGTGAAAAGAGGATAGACTCCCTCACTGATTGGCTGATACTGACTTAAGGCCACCCCGACGACTTTACTTTTACTTATACTCACCGATATGTCGTCATCTGCAAAGCATAATCTAATGTGGCACAAGGCCAGAAATATATGTTGGGATTATGTTCCCATTGGCCTGGAAGAGTTATCTTCCCGCTGGGTTGTAGCTTGTTCTCACCAGGGGCTATTGTATTTAAGCGCCTGGTTCAAAAGCTTCACTCTCTTTGCTAGCTCTTCTCGTAGGTACCCACATGGGTTAGACACATTGTCACACCCTCCTCGGTGGGGGCTTTTGCCCTCAACGCTATGCTACTCTCCTGGAGGCCGAAGCCTCCCATCACTAGTAAGTGATTTTGTATGTACGGACTCTCCAGTCCTTTTATCTCTACTCTTGTATGTTTACGTACATGCATTTTATTGTTTATCTATCTTATTTCTGTGCTGTTTACAATATAAAATGTTTTGTCCCACAAACGTGTCGGAGTTGTATGTTCATATCTTATTATAATGGAGATTGTGTGCTTTTCTGTCTGTAACCGAAACTATATTACTACTCATATAATTATTCCCTTAGTTATTGTCATCACATTTTCCATGATTGTATTTTTATTTAAACATTCAATTATTAATAAAATTGTTTTACATTATTAATACTGTTAACCATGTCTACATACTGACAACATGCAATTATATTTATATATACAACAAAATAGTGGTTTTACAGTGTGAACGGGAAGGCTAATTTGCATATTGATATTAAAAGTTTGATTTTAATAAATATATGCTTAATATTATTGATTTCTAGTTGTTTGGTTTATCTTAATGAATATAAGCAAAAATCTCGGGGATAAATCTTAAAAGAAATCCTTGAACAATAAGAAATAACTGTAATATTATTATTTTACTTCCTATTTTAACTAAATAGTTAAATTAGGAAAATTTACCAATGAAAGACGGGAGTAACGGAAAATGATGGAAGAGTTAGTTTCAAAGTTGTTCTATTTTTGAATCATACTCCCTCTGTTCCAAATCTTTTTATCTGTATTCTTATTCAGTTTCATTAGCCTTTCTAATTTAATATGATATTTTATTATATTAAAACTTAAATACTTGCACCCAGAGGGTGCATATATTTGCTAGTATTAACCATGAACCTTACATATGCGAGTGCCAGATGAGAATGCGATCTACTAGCAACGGTCTTAGCTACAATATTAACACAACCCATAATTCTTATACAACTTTTAATACTTTTTTTTTGCAAGAAAGCGTTGGGATATCAGGTTTTTCAGTGAAAATGTGCAATTTTAATTTGGCCTTCAAAAAAGCCACACTTTACAGTTTATAAGGCCACATGTGGCCCTAAGGCCGAAGGTTCCACACTCCTAGTTTTTAGCTCGATAAATCTGCTAACAATCATGTTATGGCATTATATATCCCCCTCCTTGGGCGTTAACATAAGACACACACACTCTCAAATGTATATGATACTGGTATGACTATTACTATGTCCCCATCTGAATACTTTTAAAATTTTACCAGAATATCTCACACTCCAGTATCATGTTTAAAGTCCGCATTGAAATTTATTATCTAATAATGCCGACACTTAGTAAATTCTCAGCATGTTTACAACAAAATCTAAGTTTAAACTTTTATTTAATAACCGAGTAGACATTTTTAATTAATAAACGCTACTTAGAAGAAATTAAAAACGGGAATAATATTTTAATGACGGTCTTGAGATTTGGCTTCTTGTATAAAAGGCATTGGGATATCAGGTTTTTAAATTGGGGCTGTACATTATTAAGTTGGCCTTCAAGCTTCAAACAAGGCCATCGAAGGCCACAACTGATTCTTTTGAAGATTGCACGTGTTAAATAATGAATGCTAGTTAGCTCAGTCGGTAGAGCGTTCGGCTAGAAACCACAAGGTACCTAGTTTGATACCGGTCCTCGCCAACTCAGGGTATGAGTAGCACAGGGATCTGTGCGGTAAAGTAAGGAGCTGATGGTAGGTGGGGCGCTCCACCTCAGATGCTAAAAAATTATTTCCTTGGTCTAGCACTATTGAAAAGGGGATAGACTCCCTCGCTGACTGGCTGATACTGACATTAGACCGCCCCGACGACTTTACTTTTTATAGGTCACACTAACCATTAGAAATGGACTATTCCAAAGACTTCTGACTTAAATAGACCAGGTTTTTGGTAGCAGTTGATTTTTAGATACTTGCTTCCACCTATCCTTTGGGCGGGGGTCCAGTGTGCTTCGGCCACTGGATCGGTAAAGTACAATTATTAGTGTCGATCCCAGGGAGTCATCCCCCCAGGCAATACCTGGGTTTATTGCCCAGCGCCTGAGGTGCCCCCTTGAATGGGGAATGCCGAAGGGATCGACGCAATTTTTGTTCTTTCACACCCATCAGCTTCGGTTTGTGGGTGGGCCCACGTTAAAACGAGGCCTTGTGCCCAGCCCATACAAGTGGGGTATGAGGCAAATACCCTTGCCTGACCAGTCGGGAGTCCAGTGACCTTCAGCCACTGGACGGGTTAAATAAATTAATAACGTTAATCCCAGGGGGCCATCACCCCAGGAAATACCTGCCCCCTTGATTTAAAAGGGCATGGCTGGGTTTATTGCCCAGCACCTGAGGCGCCCCCCTTGAAGGGGGAATGCCAATGGGATCGACGCAATTTTTGTGTGCCCACGTAAAAATGAGACCTTGTTTCCTACCCATACAAGTGGGGTATGAGGTAAATATCTACTTGCCTGGCTGGTTGATTGGTTGTGTTTTATTGCATATCAACCCTTGCAAGTTATCTAATGCTAAATCCTGTTATATATCATGCATACAAGTAGACATGACTGGGCGGGAAAGGGGATCCACAGAGAATTGTGCAAGGGAGGAAATGACAAAAAAGAAATGGTTGAAAGTTCTTAGATAATGATAATGAGGATAATAATAAAAAGCAAGTGAAGCAAATTGGCTCAAAATAAATACCAAGTAGACATGACTGGGCGGGAAAGGGGATCCACAGAGAATTGTGCAAGGGATGAAGTGACTTGACATTGAGTTTAATAGCTCCCCTCTGGCAGGCTTTGAGTGTCTTTAAAAAATGTGTTTGAAAGTCCTTCAGCGAAATTGATTGGAATTTACTTTTTTTACTCTTTCTTTTTTTCTTTTTTAAATTCATAAATTGGAACTTCGTATTACCCTGAGTATTTTGGAAAATATAATACCCATCTCTCAGGGAACTATCTCCTTTTTGACAGGCTGAAACATTCTTTGGAATCGGTTTCTTTTGTTTTGTCTTGTCACATGATTCTGACAGCCGTACTGACAGCGTTCATTGAGAGGGAAAGTATTCAAAATTGGTCAAGAGATGGGAAAAGAATTGAAAAACTGGGGGAAGGGCGAGAGTTTCAAATAATGATAATAAAACCCCAGAAAACAAAACTTGACAGAAATAGAAATTCAAAAATCAAATCCTGAATTCAAAACGAGTAATTTCTTTCCGCACCAACCCCCCATCCTAAACCCAACGTCTCTGGGTATGCCTTCTTTAAAAGTTTTTCATTCATTTACCATTATTATTATTATTTATTATTATTATTACTACAGGGCCGGATTAGCTCAGTTGGTAGAGCGTTCGACGAGGAACCACGAGGTTCCTGGATCGATACAGACCCTCGCCAACTCAGCGTATGAGTAGCACAGGGATCTGTGCAGTAAAGTGAGGAGCTGCTGGTAGGTGTGGCGCTCCACCTCATATACAAAAAAAATTAATATACTTAGTCTAGCCATAGTGAAAAGAGGATAGACTCCCTTGCAGGGCCGGATTAGCTCAGTTAGTAGAGTGTTCGACCAGGAACCACAAGGTTTCAATGAAAGATACAATGATGGTAGAGTAAGTTTCAGTTGTTCGATGTTTCAATTATACCGCCCTCTGTTGCAAATCTTTTTTATCTGCATTCTTATTTAGTTTCATTAGCCTAATTTAATATATTTTATTACATTAAAACTTAAATACTTGCACCCAGTGGGTGCATATATTGCCTAATAACAATAAAGATAATAATAATAGTAGTGATAATAACAATAGTGATATAATGATAATAATATCAATGATCATAATAGTGATAGTGATGAATGATAATAATAATAATTATAGTGATAATAATAATAATGAAGCGATAATGATAATTAAATAATAATAATAATAATAATAGCGATAAATAATAGTGATAATAATATAATAATATAATATAATATAATAATAATAATAATAATAGCGATAATAATAATATATAATAATAATAGTGATAGCGATAATGATAATATAATAATAATAATAATATATATGATAGCGAATAATAATAATATAATAATAGCGATAATGATAATAATAGTGATAGCGATAATAATAATAATAATAATAATAATAATAATATAATAGTGATAGCGATAATAATAATAATAATAATAATAGTGATAGCGATATATAATAATATAATAATAAAGATATAATAATAATAATAATATAATAATAATAATAATAATAATAATAATAATATATTAATCACTATTAATAATAATAATAATAATCCTGTTGTAAAGTTTTTGAATCTCCAGATCGTCTCCAAGTTTCTTTATAGACTTTTCAACCCGCTACGCCCTACCCAGCACTTTCATTTTCCAAAACTATCAAATTTATTTTCTTTCCTTTCGATAAAAATCACAAATTTATACAAAATTTAACTTTTCTTTTTTCTTCTTCTTCTTTTGTCTCTTCCTTATCATTTTTGCTATCTCTGCTGTCGTAAGTAATATCACTCTCAGCGCAAACGCACACAATGAACGTCTTCTCTTATCTGGTTTTTTGTTTTGTTTTTTTGTTTTGTTTTTATTTTTCGGACTAGTCCAAGAACTGAACCGTTTCCATTGTCTGAAGAATTGGAATATAGAAACAAGAAAAAAAAAAAAAAAAAAAAGGAAGGAGGAAGCCGAGATGAAGGAAGCAGCGCTTTTGGCAAAAAAGTGATATTAACTATATGAGTCAAAGTAAAAAAAATGACAAAACCACAATTTTGAGAATTTGAAGCCAGACATGACTCTAGGTAATGCAAAACACAAAGCCTCTCGTGGGTGGAGAGGTTCGGGTTGGTAATGGGCGGGGGGTGGGGGGTGGCGTGGTTTAGGACTTGGTGTCTTTGTCACAGATAATTCCACTTCTTAGCCATCAATTAAAGCAGAATCACACCCCCCCACCCACACCCAGACAATGCAATTATCAATGCATTGCGTAGAGAAACCAAAATAATTAATTCGCAGAACTTTTGGAGAAAAAAATCAAATAAAAACAAAAACAAAAAAAAAAAACGAAAATTAAATCATTTTAAATGTTTGATCAAAAATTTTGTCCCGAAAAAAAAAAAAAAAAAAAAAAAAAAAAAAAAAATTCTATGACTAGCGTTTTTGCAGTAGATGGTACTGGGTTACATGGTACTAGTAAATTTCTTCGAGCGACCTATTTGATATACCTAACAAATATCTGTTTATTTTTATGTTTATTGACTTTAACGGCATATCAACTCGTCAGGGGTTAAGTCATCCTAACGATTAGGAAGTAATACATATCGTGTATTTATATCTATACTTTTTAGTAATTGGTTTAACAATGTGTTAGCATTATTGGGGATTATGTTGTATGGTATTGATTTGTTTCATGTCTATATTCTATGGTATAATTTTATTTCCCTCAAAAAAGAGAGAATATCCTCCATGTTGACATTTTCAAACAGATCTATCTATAAATATAATATACTAAACTTATTATTAAAAAAAGGCAAATAACTTGATAGTAAAAATGTTACCAAACTTCACCTGGGGAAAAATGACCAAGAGAGTCTTACCAACCGAAAATAATCGATTAATACTATAACACTTGACCAAAAGAAAAAGAAAATATTTATATGTATATATATATATATATATATATTATATATATATATATATTATATCGCTAGGATTGTCTAAAGCTAAAATGTAAACAGTGCTCAATACTTAAGTGGAGCAAATAATAAAGTTAAACCTAATGAGTCAGATATACCTACTGATAGTTTCGAGAAAAGAAAGGATGAAATAAATAACAGACAAGAAAATGAAAGAAAGAACAGACGAGAGAAAGAAAGGATGAAAGAAATAATAGACGAGAAAGAAAGAACAGACGAGAGAAAGAAAGAAAGCATAGGCGCAAGAAAGGATAGATACAATGAAAGGAACAGACGAGAGAAAGAAAGGATGAAAGAAATAACAGACGAGAAAATGAAAGAACAGACGAGAGAAAGAAAGAAAGAATGAGAGAAAGAAAGGATATGCGCAAGAAAGAAAGGATGAAATAAATAACAGACGAGAGAAAGAAAGGAAAAAGAAATAACAGACGAGAGAAAGAAAGGATAAAAGAAATAACAGACGAGAGAAAGAAGAAAGAAATAAAGAGAGAAAAGAAAGGAAAAGAAATAACAGACGAGAGAAAGAAAGGATAAAAGAAATAACAGACGAGAGAAAGAAATAACAGACGAGAGAAAGAAATAACAGACGAAGAAAGAAAGATGAAAGAAATAACAGCCGAGCGAAAGAAAGGATGAGAGAAAGAACAGCCGAGCGAAAGAAAGGATAAAATGAAAGAAAGGATATATAAAATGAAAGTAAGAATAGATAAAATGAAAGAAAGAATCGAAGAAAGAATACATGAAAAGAAAGTAAGGACAGACGAAAGGAAGGACTGATAAAATAAGATGAAGAATATATAAAAATGAAAAAAGAAAAGAAAGAAAGAACAGAAAATTAAATAGAAAAATGAAAGAATAAAAAAACAAAACAAAAAACTAAACTGAAATGCTTCAAGCAACAATTTATTCTTACTCTAAATAAACAGCACACAGTTATGTTTGCAAGTAACTTCCTGTTTAATAATGCGTTAATTATTTAACTTCAATTAACTATTTTTATTTAATAATCATTTACAAGTGCTTAAATGGCTGTGAGTAATTCGTCTTCTCTAATAATAATAATTTGCAAGCAATTAAATTTACTTCACAATCATTTTAAACAGTAGCGGCTTCGTGTAGCGAGTGGGGAAACGAATTACCTCGTGAGGGTAAGCGGGCGAGCACGTGTCTTGCATGCAATATGTCCGCTTATGGCTTAGACATATTTACCCAACCCCTCCGTACGAGTAGGATGTGACACAAGGTCAATTTCTTAAGCGGAGTTTTACAGGTTTGAATTCAGAGTTTTCCTTCTCCTAGATTGGTTACTTAGCCATGGTTAAAGAGCCCAGTCTGCCTACTATTTTCTAATAATAATTTTCAAGCAATTAAATTTACTTCACAATCATTTTAAACTGTAAAGGCTTCGTGAAACGAATTACCCTCGTGAGGCTAATCGGGCGAGCACGTGTCTTGCATGCAATATGTTGGCTTATGGCTTAGACGTATTTACCCAACCCCTTCGCACGAGTAGGATGTGACACAAGGTCAATTTCTTAAGCGGAGTTTTTAAAAATTTGAAAGCGGAGTTTTCCTTCTCCTAGACTGGTTACCAAGAAAGAGCATTTATAAAGACTTCATTATGTACACTCAAATTATGATAAATAAAACTCAGCTGGCAAACATTTCACGCAGGATATCACACACGTTACTTTTTTTGTCACACATGTTAGTAAGTAAAGTCGTCGGGGTGGTCTTAAGTTGGTATCAGCCAATCAGCGAGGGAGTCTATCCCCTTTTCACAAGCGTTATAATCCAGGAGATTATTTTAGTGTCTGAGGTGGAGCGCCCCACACTTTACCGCACAGGTCCCTGTGCTACTCATACGCTGAGTTGGCGAGGGCCGGTATGTAACTAGGAACCTCGTGGTTTCTAGCCGAACGCTCTACCGACTGAGCTAAGCCAGTCCTTATGTATTTTTCAGATTTCTGAGGTATGTATTGTTTTTGGAAAATGAAAATTAGTTGGAGTTTTTTCTTTGTTTAAAACGTCTAATATTAAATTATGATACCAAGCTGCAGAGAGAGAGAGAGAGAGAGAGAGAGAGAGAGAGAGAGAGAGAGAGAGAGAGAGTTTCGGGTATCAGCCCAATCATCAGACACAGTACCGGAAGGAGTAATGCAGGATATTAATCTAATAAATAATTACTGTGTATAAAGGTTGATGCATTTACACGGGGATAGGGGGAGAAAGTTGAGAAGGAGGGGGTAAGAGAGAGGTAAGAGAGAAGAAGGAAAGTGAGGGGATAGAGAGAGGAGAGAAAGAGAGGGTTAAAAAAGACAAGGAAAGAGAGAAAGAGGGTTAAAAAGACAAGGAAAGAGAGAGGAGAGGGGGAAGAGACTATAAGAAAGAGAGAAATAGATGGTATAGAAAGTAAGAGAGAGGGACCATAAGAAAGCAAGATAGAGAGACTGTAAGAAAGACAGCAAGAGAGAGAGAGAGAGAGAGAGAGAGAGAGAGAGAGAGAGAGAGAGGGAGACTGTAAGAAAGACAGCAAAGAGAGAGAGAGAGAGAGAGAGGAGACTGTAAGAAAGACAGCAAAAGAGAGAGAGACTGTAGAAGACAGCAAGATAGATAGAGAGAGAGAGACTGTAAGAAGACAGCAGATAGATAGAGAGAGAGACTGTAAGAAAGACAGCAAGATAGATAGATGAGAGAGAGAGACTGTAAGAAAGACAGCAAGATAGAAGATAGAGAGAGAGAGGACTGTAAGAAAGACAGCAAGATAGATAGATAGATAGATAGATGAGAGACTGTAAAGAAAGACAGCAAGAGAGAGAGAGAAGAGAGAGGGAGGGAGACTGTAGAAAGACAGCAAAAGAAAGAGACTGTAAGAAAGACAAGAGAGAGAGAGAGAGAGAGAGAGAGCGACTGTAAGAAAGACAGCAAGAGAGAAAAGAGAGAGAGCGACTGTAAGACAGCGAGAGAGAGAGAGAGAGAGAGAGAGAGAGAGAGAGACTATACTATAAGAAAGAAAGTAAGAGAAAGAGAGAGAAAGACACTAAGAAAGAAAGAAAGAAAACAAGAAAGAGAAACTATAATAAAGAAAGTGGGGGAGAGAAACTATAAGACAGAGACAGAATGTAGAAAAAAGTAAAAGAGCGACTATAAGGAAGTGGGAGAGATAAACTACAAGAAAGAATATAAGAGAAAGAGAGATACTGTATTGAGAGAGAGAGAGAGAGAGAGAGAGAGAGAGAGAGAGAGTTGGAAAAAAAAAAACCCTAACCAACTCAGTAATGACCACACAAACTATCAACAGATTGAGAAGAAAAAAAAACGCGTTCAATAATTAGCTAATAGTAACGACTTACATCAACATCAACTCGGATCAATGAAAGCAGCAAGCAGCAGCAGAAGAGAGAGAGAGAGAGAGGGGGAGAGAGAGGGAGAGAGAGAGGGAGGGACTATATGAGAGAGAGACAGAGAGAGGGGGGACTATAATGAGAGAGAGAGACAGGTGGACTATATAAAAGAGACAGAGAGAGGGGGACTGAAAGAGAAAGCAGCAGCCAGAAGAGAGAGAGAGAGGAGAGAGAGAGGGAGGGAGAGGGAGGAGAGGGAGGGACTATATGAGAGAGAGAGACAGAGAGAGGGGGGACTATATGAGAGAGAGAGACAGGTGGACTATATAAAAGAGACAGAGAGAGGGGGACTGAAAGAGAAAGCAGCAAGCAGCAGGAGAGAGAGACTATATAAGAGAGGGAGAGAGAGGGGGGACTACACAAGAGAGAGAGAGACACACAGAGAGAGGGGGGACTATATAAGAGAGAGAGAGAGAGAGAGACAGAGAGAGGGGCGACGGGAAGAGAGAGGGGGACTATAAGAGAGAGGGGGACTAAAAGAGAAAGAAAGAGAGAGACCGAGGACTAAAAGACAGACAGAGAGAGAGAGAGAGAGAGAGAGAGAAGAGAGAGAGAGAGGGGAACTATGAGAGGAGAGAGGGGACTATGAAAGAGAGAGAGAGAGGGACTATGAAAGAGAGAGAGAGAGGGACTATGAGGAGAGAGAGAGAGAGAGAGAGAGCTATTCTTGATCATCTTGCCACACAAATTACAACATCCACTTCATACAAGTACAAATCTATTATTTATTTTATCAATCCCGAAGTGTATGTGATTTTCTCGCATCACAGACTTGGCAAGTCTCGTCTCGGCCGAGATGTTTGGATTGGAACCAAAAGGTTTTGCTGGCTTCCATTCCAATAAAATTCCATAAAAGTCTTGCACTACCATTTTTATGCCGAAATGTCTTCAATGGAAAATTCGACGTTCCATAATTGAATGTTTGGTCATTGGTAGCTTTGCCAAAAGAACAGTGTTTGATATTTCGTCGGGGGGGGGGGATGGGGGGGAGATGGAGAGAGATATGGAGAGAGAGATATGGAGAGAGAGAGAGAGAAGGGGAGATATGGAGAGAGAGAGGAGGGGAGATATGGAGAGAGGAGAGGAGGGGAGATATGAGAGAGAGGAGGGGAGATATGGAGAGAGAGGAGGGGAGGGGAGAAGAGGAGGGAGATATGGAGAGAGAGGAGAGAGGAGAAGAGAGAGGAGAGAGGAGAGAGAGGGTAGAGAGAGAAGGAAAGAGAGAGGGTAGAGAGAGAAGGAAGAGAGAGGGTAGAGAGAGGAGAGGAGAGAGAGAAGAAAGAGAGGGTAAGAGAGAGAGAGAGAGAGAAGGAAAGAGAGAGGGTAGAGAGAGAGGAGAAGGAAAGAGAGAGGGGTAAGAGAGAGAGAAGGAGAGAGGAGAAGAGGAGAGGAAAAGAGAGGGGAGGCGGAGGGAGGGGTGGGGTTAGGGAGGAGGAGGAGAGAGGGAGAGAGCGGGAAAGAGAGGGGGAGGGAGGGAGAGCGAGGGTGGGGTAGAGCGGGAGCGAGGGGGGGTTCTAATGGTGTTCAGCATCAGAAGAACAAGTGACACATTGAAAAAGGATTGGAAGTAGCAAATCCCCAGTTGAGGATTGACGGTTTTGTCTAATTTCTAAATAAGCTCAAAGAAAATCAAGAATGGCTTGCGAGTTGTACTTGAAGATTGTTGGGAAATGGATTTTTTACAAGACGAAATAAGGGTGGGGGAGGAAAAGGAAAATAGCATACGAGGATGGAGAGAGAGAGAGAAAGCAAAGAGTACAGGGAGGGAGAGAGAGAGAGAGAGAGAAGCAAAGAGTACAGGAAGAGAGAGAGTACAGAGAGAGAGAGAGAGAGAGAGGAGAGAGAGTTGGATAAGTCAGTGATCACAAACATGCCGCAAAGAAATTTTTTTTGGGTGAGATAGAGGAGAGAAATCCACATGATAGATGTGGGAAGGTAAGAATCAGAGAAGAGAGAGAGAGAGAGAGAGAGAGAGAGAGAGAGAGAGAGAGAGGAGAGAGAAATGTTAGCTGTAAAGGAGAGAGAGAGAAATAAAATAAAAACAACAATAATGGATGGGGAAAGTAAGAAAGAGAGAGAGAGAGAGAGAGAGAGAGAGAGAGGAGAGAACTTACAGGAGGGAGACAGAGAGAGAGAGAGAGAGAGAGAAGAGAGAGAGAGAGAGAGAGAAATGTTAGCTGTAAAGGAGAGAGAGAGAAATAAAATAAAAAACACAATAATGGATGGGGAAAGTAAGAAAGAGAGAGAGAGAGAGAGAGAGAGAGAGAGAGAGAGAGAGAGAGAGAGAGAGAACATCTTACAGGAGGGAGACAGAGAGAGAGAGAGAGAGAGAGAGAGAAGAGAGAGAGAGAAATGTTAGCTGTAAAGGAGAGAGAGAGAAATAAAATAAAACACAATAATGGATGGGGAAAGTAAGAGAGAGAGAGAGAGAGAGAGAGGAGAGAGAGAGAGAGAGAGAGAGAGAGAGAGAGAGAGAACATCTTACAGGAGGGAGACAGAGAGAGAGAGAGAGAGAGAGAGAGAGAGTGACAGAGAAAATATTACACCTGTAAGAGAGAGGGAGAGAGAGAGAGATAAAATGTTACAGCTGTAAGAGAGAAAGAGAGAGAGGTAGAGAGAGATAAAATATTACAGCTGTAAAAGAGAGGTAGAGAGAGGGGGATAAAATATTACAGCTGAGAGAGAGAAGAGAGAGAGAGAGAGAGAGAGAGAGAGAGAGTTAGAGAGATGTTAAATCTATAGAGCCCAAGCTAAATTGGTGAAGGCTAATTCCCATTTTGGAAGTTCCCCCTCCAGTAAAATAAAAGATAAGACGAAGAGAAAATGGCGAAAGATTCAGCGATAGAGATGTCGGCCGCTTACAGCAACGTAATGAAAGGAGACGTAGAAATTCAATTAACCTTCATAAATTATTTTGGAACTCTCCTGGGAAAAGAGGAGAAGAATGCGGGTCAGACAGCGGGTTTTTGAATTGACCCCACAGGCCAACTGAGTCGGGACAAGAATTAACAAGTAGGACCCCGTTGCACGCGCAGGCTGTGGAGTGAATTACCAGAAACGTATAAGCAAAATAGTGAGGGATGAAGAGAAAGCCGAGGAGGATGAGAATACTAATGATAGCCGTTTGCAGCATCTCAAAGAAGACCGCTCGTTAAAGAACTCGGTTCCGACAACAAAAAAAAAGTACCAAAACAAAAAAAGAACCAAAAACAAACCCCCAAAACAAGGAATAAGCAGGAAGAATTCGCAGACTAAAAGAAATCCAAGAGTGACAAGATTACTTTATTGGCAATATGAATGAGAAAAAAAGAAGAAAAAAAAATCGGAATATTTTAAATCGTTTTCCTACCTTTAAAAAAAAAGAGTACCATTCAGTGAAGATACCGTTATTTTTAGTATCTTACTAAAGGCAAAAAAAAGATGCCGTCTCTCGTGTATAAAAAAAAGAGAGAGAAAAGGCGAGTTCATCATCGAGATCTAGTATCTATCAGTATTGGAAGACTATTGATGAGGAGGAGTCCTCGTGGCGTTGGTTGGTTGGTTGGTTGGTTAGGGTTTTATGGCATGTCAATTCTTACTGGGTTATTTTATGCTGAAGATTAACTCCAGTAAAAAAAATTTTTTTTAAAACCCACAACGGCGAAATCATCATCGAGATCTAGTATCTATCAGTCTTGGAGGAAGAGGTTTAGTTTAATGACACGAAAGTTATACTAAATTATTCCTTACTTTTAGGATTGAGTTATGTTTGAGAAAAAATCCATTTCAAATGGTTCTAAATAATGTTTTTTGTGTAAAAAAAAAAAAATTTAAAAAAATAAAAACAAAACAAAACAAAAAACGGCGAGTCCATCATCGAGATCTAGTAGCTATCAGTATTGGAAGACTATTGAGGAGGAGTCCTCGTGGCGTTGGATGGTTGGTTGGTTGGTTAGGGTTTTACGGCATGTCAACCCTTATTGGGTTATTTTATGCTGAAGATTAACATCAGTAAAAAAAAAAAAAAGGATCTATCAGTCTTGGAGGAGGAAGAGGAGGTTTAGTTTAATGACACAAAAGTTATACTAAATTATTCCTTACTTTTAGGATTGAGTTATGTTTGAAAAAAAAATTAATTTCAATTGGTTCTAAATAATGGTTTTTGTGTAAACCCCCCACCTCAAAAAAAAACTAACAAAAAAAAACGTGGAGCCATCATCTAGATCTAGTATCTATCAGTCTTAGAAAACTATGGAGGAAGAGAAGACCCTGTAACGTTGATTGGTTGGGTTTTATGGCATGTCAACCCTTGCTGAGTTATTTTATACCAAAAGACGTTTTATTTCTCTGAAATTTTTTTTTTTAGATGAGGCTTGATAATTAGTGTACAGATAACAATAAAGATGAGGACAATAGTCCGAATAATCCAAATAATATCGAAGACGTTTTGTCTGAATTTTTTTTATATGACGCTTGATATTTGTATTATTTGTATTTTTCGGACTATTGTTCTCATCTTTATTGTTATATACACAATGTTTCGGCCAAGGGCGATGATAACATAGAATACTTAACATAACCTAACACTTCCACCTGGTAATGATTAACGAAATGACAACAGTCTATTTGGTCACAGGTTCCCTTTCTTAGAAATCTTACAAAATGATTTTAATGTGTTTTTTTTTTTTTTTTTGGTTGCTTTTTTTATTTCTCCGGTCGTATTTATTTATTTATTTTACTTAATTCGCTTTGCAAACTTACTTTCCATATTCTCAATTATCTACCAGAGCTCAATGGGGACCCAATGGTCACATTTTGTCTAATTATATATATATATATATATTATGTATGTGTGTGTGTGTGTGGAGAATGGAAAATGAATCCGATAATATGAGGAAAAAATGAGTAAAGAAAAGAAATGTAGATGGATAAAAACGATTTAAAAAATATTCTTTTTTTTTTTCGAACATTTAAAATTCTATTCTTGTCTCCAACTCAAAAAATCAAAAATCACTCTGATGAAGGTCGTAAAAAATCTCTCTGTGTACGGAACATTTTATACATTTTTCCTATTATTATTATCATCATCATTTCAACTCCATTTGATTATTTTAATAATAATAATAACGTAAATCCGTATACATTTTGATAAACAGACCGAAACACATGTGTAAGTGATATCGATTAAAAGTGATATCGATAAAATTCATTTTTATCCATCTACATTTCTTTTCTTTACTCATTTTTTCCTCATATATATATATATATATATATATATATATATATATATATATATATATACACACACACAACAAGTATTTAATAAACACAATTAAAAAGATAGAATAAAAGAATACTTACAGTTTTTCTGACAAAGTGTCGATTTGGTCAGATGCTCTGGCCCAATGTTCCCAACTCCACGGAAACATTCCTTAATATTCTTGGTAAATATTTTCCGTACATTTCGAAGTGGGTAAATACAGAGAGCTGAAGAATCCGTGGGTTCAGCAGTGCCGGAGTTGCCCTTGGCAAAAACAGCGTACAACACGTCCTCAGTGGTAGGGATTCCTATATTCTGTGCCAGGGAATTTCCGGCTTTTGCCAGGTAGGCCGCTTGAACCAAATTGTAATCAACACTAGAAAGCTTGCACTGAAAAAACAGCTCAGCATAGGAGTAGAAATTCTTGTCGTTTTGACAAACGCGGAATATCTTGGAGGCGTAGGCGTCCACCTGAGTGCTCGCCTTCTGGAGGGTGAGCATGTAACTGAAATTCTCAGAGCTGAATCCGTACATGTAGTTGACTTTAAACGTTTCCGGTGTTGGGTCTCGATTTCTTTCTTCGAACTGTGTTCGACTTGGCTTTTATAGGCGATTTCGAAATCCTTCAAGTTTCGACTACAGAAGCCGGCACAAGATCTCGGTATAGACTGAGACCAATGTTAGTCCTGGTGGCGCGCGACGTACAGCACGTTGGCTGCACCACTCTATCCAAGCTCGGTCCGGGCGCAATGAACGCATACGTCGTGGCGTTGGGACTGTTGGCCACTACTGGATCCCCTGCGCCCCCATCAACTGTAACGTTGATGTTGGCCAGGCTGCGTTTCTTGCACATACCATGGAACAACGTCGAGCAAGAGATGAGCTCCTGGGCCTCGTAGTTTATCACGAGGACCTTATTGTAGATGTCAGTCATCTGGCCCTCGCCGCAGGAGTATTTTTGGGGAGGGCAGTTTGGACTGCTCTTTCGCGGACCTGTCTCGACGACATTTTCTTGTTTAAGGTCAGCAGACAACTGGTAGAGTTTGTTGACCGCCCCCACGTAGATCTTGCCTGTGTTTTTATTGACGACAAAATGGTTCATGGAACTGTTCTCCTTGTCGGAGAACGCGCTTATGATGGCATTGCTGCTATGGACTGCCGACGGGGCAAAAATAGCGATGATCAAGATTATTGTACAACCTCGCCACATTCTAGGAGAGGTATGCATTACACCCTTCATCTAGCAAGATCTGAAAAGATAAAGAAAAAAAAAAGAAATTAGATTAAACCATCTATATATATCTTATTATAATGGAGATTGTGTGTTTGTCTGTCTGAAGCCGAAACTAAATCACTACTCAAGTCACAATTCCCTTAGTTATTGACGTCACATTCACCATGAATTTATTTTTATTTAAACCTCAGTTATTGATAAAATTGTTATACCTTATTAATACTTTTGACTTTATCTACATTCTAATAACATGCAATTGTATTTTATATATGCAACAAAATAGCGGGTTACAGTGTGAACAGGAAAGCTAATTTGCATATTGATATTAAAAGTTTAATTTTATTAAATATGCGCTTGGTATTATTGATTTCTAATTGTTTGTTTTTTCTTAATGAATATGAGCTAAAAACTCGGGATAAATCTTAAATGAAATCCTTTAATATAAAGAAATAACAGTAATTTTATTCTTTACTTTTTAATTTAACTAAATAGTTAAATTAGGAAAATTCAGCAATAAAAAGGAGGGAGTGATGAAAAATGATGGAAGACTTAGTTTCAAAGTTGTTCTATTCTTCGATTATACCCCCTCTGTTTCAAATCATTTTATTTGGATTTTTATTTAGTTTCAAAAGTATTTCAAATTTAACATATTTCATTACATTAAAATTCAAATACTTGCACCCGGAGGGTGCATATATTTGCTAGTATATATAATGGGTAGTCGCGAAGGTATTTCAAAATATAAGTTAACATACTATTACATATATAAAAATAAATTTATGTGTATGTATGTATATATGTCCGGATGAAACAACGAAAATAAAACAATTAACGACAAAGTAAATATATGTACACATTGGTTAGGCAACCAGTCTAGGAGAAGGAAAACTTTGAATTCAAACCTGTTAAACTCAGCTTAAGAAATTGACTTTTGTCACATCCTAGTATCCTACCCGAGCGGAGGGGTTGGTAAATATACATATATACACACACACACATACACGCGCGCTCACAGACACCCAAATGAAAAACGATTAATCTACTCACATTTCCATACAGTCTCTCTCTCTATCTCTATCTCTCGCGCACACACACACACACACACAACGTAAGGGAATGTTCGACGTCATCCTTCAAAACCGTTTATCCCAGCGTTTCATAAATTTCGAACAATTCTAAGAGCGCTAATTTTCCATTCAAAACATTTTTAAACAAACTGATCAACAAAAAACTATTACAGTCTCCTCATTATTCTGTGATAGATTTTACTTTGCCTTATATCAACAAAAGCCCTGAAGAAGATCTACTAAACAAATTGAAACACTGCAGCGTTGGCTGAATAAATATCACTCATTTTATTTAAACCTATATTTTTTTCAAATAATTTTCACTATTTTACATACCGTCGGATTCACTTCCATTTTTCTCTTCACACACACACACCTTATATATATATATATATATATATATAATATATATATATATATTATATATTATATATATATATATATGTGTGTGGTGTGTGTAGTATATTAGGAAAAATGAAAAACCACAGGTTTAAATGGGTTAAGTGGCGAGTTTTTTGGCCGACGCTGCAGTGTTTCGATCTATTAATTAAATCATCTTCAGGGCATTTGTTGGTATATGGAAGGTGATAATAAATTATTTATCACAGAATAACGAGAAAAGCGAGTGGTAGTTATGTGTTATTCAGTTTAAAAATTTTGAAGTTTGAAAGAAGGGACGGTTTTGAAATGTGACGTCAAATGTTCTATTTTACGGCGTTGGTATGGGATGGTGTATGTGTGTGTATCGAAAGGAAACATTGTGCATTTTTTTAGGTGTGTGGTTGTGTGTATAATATATATATATATATAGTTAGGTTGCGAGCGCGGTGGGCCCTTTGAAAAGAGGTGAAAGGCGAGAGCGTAGCGAGCCTGTCACGCAGCAATCAAGCCACTTGTATGACGAAGCGCTACGTGTCGTGAATTCTCTTGTGTTTATTTGTAGATAATCTTGTGAGAAAGGATTCTGAAGTTCATCATTTTTTAATCAAACTCCCAAGCTATGTTACGCAATTATCGCGAATACCAAAATGTAGTGAGGGGCGCTCACGTTTTCCCCAACCAGTCACCTCATTGCAGCGATTTTTAATTTTGTCTGGCATCCGATAAATATGCAAACATCCTAATTACCTCAACTTGAAAGGAAATCAAATGCAGGTGGATAAGGTAAGAGAAAGGTAAAAATGTTAAAAAGAGGCTAATTACTTACTTACTTATAATACTAACCCTCCAGCTCAGGTATATTAAATACCTGAGCTGGGGAAGAAAAAAAAAGGATAGACTGTGAATTCAGGGTCGTACATTTTGAATTAATTTTGCCCTCAAGGCAAAAAATATACCAACTGGAAGCCCAGGTAATTGGAAGAAAAAGTGTAGACTGTGATGTGAATTCAGGGTCGTAAATTTTGAACAGTTTATTTGAAAATTAAATTTGCCCTCAAGGCAGAAAATATACTAACCGTAATCCCATATATATATTATATATATATATATTATATATATATATATATATATATATATATATGGGAAGAAAAATGGATAGACTGTGAATTCAGGGTCGTAAATTTTGAACATAGTTTATTTGAAAATTAATTTTGCCCTCAAGGCAAAAAATATACTAACTGTAAGCCTAGGTATTTGAAATAAAAAGGGTAGACTGTGATGTGAATTCAGAGGCGTAAATTTTTAACAGTTTATTTGAAAATTAATTTTGCCCTCAAGGCAGAAAATATACTAACTGTAAGCCCAGATATTTGAAATATAAAGGGTAGACTGTGATGTGAATTCAGAGGCGTAAATTTTGAACTGTCTATTTGAAAATTAATTTTACCCTCAAGGCAGAAAATATACTAACTGTAAGCCCAGATATTTGAAATATAAAGGGTAGACTGTGATGTGACTTCAGGGTCGTAAATTTTGAACCGTTTATTTGAAAATTAATTTTGCCCTCAAGGCAGAAAATATACTAACCGTAAGCCCAGGTATTTTTTTTAAGGGAAGAAAAAGGGTAGATAGTGATGTGAATTCAGAGGCGTAAATTTTTAACAGTCTATTTGAAAATTAATTTTCCCCTCAAGACAAAAAAAATACTAACCGTAAGCCCAGGTATTTAAAAAAAAATGGGCGAAGAAAAAAAGGTAGATAGTGAATTTAGGGGCGTAAATTTTGACCATAATTTATTTCAAAATGAATTTTACACTCAAGACAGAATAGATACTAACTCCAAGCCCTGGTATTTAAAAAAGGGGAAGAAAAAAAAGGCTAGACTGTGAATTCAGGAGCGTCAATTTCTAACATCGTTTATTTGAAAATTAATTTTAACCTCAAGACAGAAAAAAATACTAACCCCAAGCCCAGGTATTAAAAAAAATGGGAGAGCTGATGGTAGGTATGGTGCTCCACCACAGCAAAATCAATCTCCCTGGTTTAGTGCTAGAGAAAAGGGGGATAGACTCCCTCACTGTCTGGCCACTCCGCCAACTTTACTTTACTATTTAACGATATTTCTATTTCGAAGAAAAAAACAAAACTTAAAACAATTCACTTTTGCAGTTCAGAGGTAAACAAAAGTGTAAAGATTTACGCCCCTGAATTCACAGTCTTCCGAAAAAAAAAGAGCCTTATTCTTATTCCTGTACGTACATACATCCCCATCCTATAACAAGAAGTCAAAATGCTTATCCTGTAAATCTACCCACGCCCACCCAAAGTTCGGATCATCTACCAAAAAACAAAAAAAAAAATGGAAGATATGTTTCAATTTGACCCCACCCTCCAGGAACACCACAAACTACAATAGGACTTAACAGAGACAGACAGATTTCACATTCCAAGTATTTACTAGGGTTCTTGGGTGGTTCTGTTTACAAGATGAAAGAATTTTCATTCAAAATACGAGTTGTTGGGAAAAAAGTATCAAGACTGAAGCTGTATTTACCAAGACAGAAATGAACAATGAATGAAACATATTTATTTATTTCAAAATACTGGGTGTGTCGAAAAAGTATCAAGGCTGAAACTGTATTTACCAAGACAGAAATGAACAATGAATGAAACATTAATTTTCTTCAAAATGTGAGCTGTGTTGAAAAGGTATCGAGACTGAAGCTGTATTTACCAAGACAGAAATAAACAATGAATGAAACATTTATTTCTTTCAAAATACAAGGTGTATTGAAAAAGTATTAAAACTGAAGCTGTATTTACCAAGACAGAAATGAACAAGGAATAAAACGTATACATCCATATATATATATATACATATATGTATGTATACATCCATATATGTATGTATATATATGCATACATGTATGTATATATATGTATGCATATATCCATATATATATATACATATACGAATCCATATATACATATACATATGTATACATCCATATATATATATATACATATACGTATCCATATATACATATATATACATCCATATACGTATCCATATATACATATATATACATCCATATACACACATATATACATCCATATACACATATACATCCATATACACACATATATGTATGTATACATCCATGTATACATACATCTATACACATATGTATACATACATCTATACACATATGTATACATACATCTATATATACACATATATGTATGCATACATCTATATATACACATATATGTATGCATACATCTATATATACACATATATGTATGCATACATCTATACACACACATATGCATACATACATCTATATATACACATATATGCATGCATACATCTATATATACACATATGCATACATACATCTATATATACACATATGCATACATACATCTATATATACATATATATGTATGCATACATCTATATATACACATATATGCATGCATACATCTATATATACACATATATGCATGCATACATCTATATATACACATATATGCATGCATACATCTATATATACACATATGTATGCATACATCCATATATAAATACATTTGGTGGGGTTATAGGATTGTGGGGAACGGCCGTGATCTGTAAAGATTTACTTATTGCTATATATACACACATCTATATAAACATATATATATATATTATATATATATATAATATATATACATACCTACATACTTATATCTATATATACAGACAGATTTTTTCTTATTAATCCAGCAAAAAATAACATTTTTTTTTTCAAAAACTCTTATTACTTCCTCTTTCTACCCCAGTCCTCGTTTCCTCGGCTAAGCCGGACTTAAAATTCTTAACATAGAAAGGAAGAAGAGATATTTTCTGTCTCTTCTTACCTTTTTTCTGTTCAGATCTTTTTAAAACCCCTCCACGTGTAACTTAATAGCTACGCAAAACTCTTCAACATTTTTTACTGGCTTCAATTTTTACCTCAAACCAGAATTTATGCTAATGGGGTCCCTAACATCCCCGACCCACACACACCGAAATTATGAGGGTGGCAACTAAATTATTTCAGAGGGGGGGGGGTCGTTTCCTGCGTTATTCTAAAATTATTTTAATCCCCCTTATAACGAGCAAAAATATGCACCCTCCGGGCAGAAGTATTTAAATTTTAATCGCCCTGAAAATAAATTTATGTGTATGTATGTATATATGTCCGGATGAAACTACGAAAAATAAAAAACAATTAACGACAAAGTAAATATATGTACACATTGGTTAGGCAACCAGTCTAGGAGAAGGAAAACTTTGAATTCAAACCTGTTAAACTCAGCTTAAGAAATTGACTTTTGTCACATCCTAATATCCTACCCGAGCGGAGGGTTGTGTAAATATACATATATACACACACACACATACACGCGCGCTCACAGACACCCAAATGAAAACGACTAATCTACTCACATTTTCCATACACACGCTCTCTCTCTCTCTCTCTCTCTCTCTCTCTCTCTCTCTCTCACACACACACACACAACGTAAGGAATGTTCGATGTCATCCTTCAAAACCGTTTATCCCAGCGTTTCATAAATTTCGAACAATTCTAAGAGCGCTAATTTTCCATTCAAAACATTTTTAAACAAATTGACCAACAAAAACTATCACAGTCTCCTTATTATTCTGTGATAGATTTTACTTTGCCTGATATCAACAAAAGCCATGAAGAAGATCTACTAAACAGATTGAAACACTGCAGCGTTGGCTGAATAAATATCACTCATTTTATTTAAACCTGTGTTTTTTCAAATTTTTTTCACTATTTTACAAACCGTCGGATTCACTTCCATTTTTCTCTTCACACACACACACACACATTATATATATATATATATATGTGTGTAGTATATTAGGAAAAATGAAAAACCACAGATTTAAATGGGTTAAGTGGCGAGTTTTTTGGCCGACGCTGCAGTGTTTCGATCTATTAATTAGATCATCTTCAGGGCATTTGTTGGTATATGGAAGGTGATAATAAATTATTTATCACAGAATAACGAGAAAAGCGAGTGGTAGTTATGTGTTATTCAGTTTAAAAATTTTGAAGTTTGAAAGAAGAACGGTTTTGAAATGTGACGTCAAATGTTCTATTTTACGGCGTTGGTATGGGATGGTGTATGTGTGTGTATCGAAAGGAAACATTGTGCATTTTTTTTAGGTGTGTGGTTGTTATAATATATATATATATATATATATATATATATATATATATATATATATATATATAGTTAGGTTGCGAGCGCCGGTGGGCCCTTTGAAAAGAGGTGAAAGGCGAGAGCGTAGCGAGCATGTCACGCAGCAATCAAGCCACTTGTATGACGTGGCGCTACGTGTCGTGAATTCTCTTGTGTTTATTTGTAGATAATCTTGTGAGAAAGGATTCTTAAGTTCATCATTTTTTAATCAAACTCCCAAGCTATGTTACGCAATTTATCGCGAATACCAAAATGTAGTGAGGGCGCTCACCGTTTTCCCAACCAGTCACCCTCATTGCAGCGATTTTTAATTTTGTCTGGCATCGATAAATATGCAAACATCCTAATTACCTCAACTTGAAAGGAAATCAAATGCAGGTGGATAAGGTAAGAGAAAGGTAAAAATGTTAAAAAGAGGCTAATTACTTACTTACTTATAATACTAACCCTCCAGCTCAGGTATATTAAATACCTGAGCTGGGGAAGAAAAAAAAGGATAGACTGTGAATTCAGGGTCGTACATTTTGAATTAATTTTGCCCTCAAGGCAAAAAAATATACCAACTGGAAGCCCAGGTAATTGGAAGAAAAAGTGTAGACTGTGATGTGAATTCAGGTCGTAAATTTTGAACAGTTTATTTGAAAATTAAATTGCCCTCAAGGCAGAAAATATACTAACCGTAATCCCATATATATATATATTATATATATATATATATATAAATATATATATGGGAAGAAAAAATGGATAGACTGTGAATTCAGGGTCGTAAATTTGAACATAGTTTATTTGAAAATAATTTTGCCCTCAAGGCAAAATATACTAACTGTAAGCCTAGGTATTTGAAATAAAAAGGGTAGACTGTGATGTGAATTCAGGGTCGTAAATTTTGAACATAGTTTATTTGAAAATTAATTTTGCCCTCAAGGCAGAAAATATACAAACCGTAAGCCCAGGTATTTTTTTTTTTAAGGGAAGAAAAAGGGTAGATTGTGATGTGAATTCAGAGGCGTAGATTTTTAACAGTCTATTTGAAAATTAATTTTACCCTCAAGGCAGAAAATATACTAACCGTAAGTCCAGGTATTTTTTTTTAAAGGGAAGAAAAGGGTAGATAGTGATGTGAATTCAGAGGCGTAAATTTTTGACAGTCTATTTGAAATTAATTTTACCCTCAAGGCAGAAAATATACTAACCGTAAGTCCAGGTATTTTTTTTAAAGGAAGAAAAAGGGTAGATAGTGATGTGAATTCAGAGGCGTAAATTTTTGACAGTCTATTTGAAAATTAATTTTACCCTCAAGGCAGAAAATATACTAACCGTAAGCCCAGGTATTTAAAAAAAAAAATGGGCGAAGAAAAAAAAGGTAGACAGTGGATTTAGGGGCGTAAATTTTGACCATAATTTATTTCAAAATGAATTTTACCCTCAAGACAGAATAGATACTAACTCCAAGCCCTGGTATTTAAAAAAGGGGAAGAAAAAAAAGGCTAGACTGTGAATTCAGGAGCGTCAATTTTTAACATCGTTTATTTGAAAATTAATTTTAACCTCAAGGCAGAAAAAAATACTAACCCCAAGCCCAGGTATTTAAAACAAATTTGGAGAGCTTATGGTAGGTATGGTGCCGCACCACAGCAAAAACAATCTCCCTGGTCTAGTGCTAGAGAAAAAGGGGATAGACTCCCTCACTGTCTGGCCACTCCGCCAACTTTACTTTACTATTTAACGATATTTCTATTTCGAAGAAAAAAACAAAACTTAAAACAATTCACTTTTGCAGTTCAGAGGTAAAAAAAAGTGTAAAGATTTACGCCCCTGAATTCACAGTCTTCCGAAAAAAAGAGCCTTATTCTTATTCCTGTACGTACATACATCCCCATCCTATAACAAGAAGTCAAAATGCTTATCCTGTAAATCTACCCACGCCCACCCAAAAGTTCGGATCATCTACCAAAAAACAAAACAAAAAAACATGGAAGATATGTTTCAATTTGACCCCACCCTCCAGGAACACCACAAACTACAAATAGGACTGAACAGAGACAGACAGATTTCACATTCCAAGTATTTACTAGGGTTCTTGGGTGGTTCTGTTTACAAGATGAAAGAATTTTCATCAAAATACGAGTTGTGTGGAAAAAGTATCAAGACTGAAGCTGTATTTACCAAGACAGAAATGAACAATGAATGAAACATTTATTTATTTCAAAATACTGGGTGTGTCGAAAAAGTATCAAGGCTGAAACTGTATTTACCAAGACAGAAATGAACAATGAATGAAACATTAATTTTCTTCAAAATGTGAGCTGTGTTGAAAAGGTATCGAGACTGAAGCTGTATTTACCAAGACAGAAATGAACAATGAATGAAACATTTATTTCTTTCAAAATACAAGGTGTATTGAAAAAGTATTAAAACTGAAGCTGTATTTACCAAGACAGAAGTGAACAAGGAATAAAACGTATACATCCATATATATATATACATATATGTATGTATACATCCATATATGTATGTATATATATGCATACATGTATGTATATATATGTATGCATATATCCATATATATATATACATATACGTATCCATATATACATATATATACATCCATATACGTATCCATATATACATATATATACATCCATATACGTATCCATATATACATATATATACATCTATATACACATATACATATGTATACATCCATATACACACATATATACATCCATATACACACATATATGTATGTATACATCCATATATACACATATATGTATACATACATCTATACACATATGTATACATACATCTATACACATATGTATGCATACATCCATATATACACATATACGTATGCATACATCCATATATACACATATACGTATGCATACATCCATATATACTCACACATATGCATACATCCATATATACACACACATATGCATACATACATCTATACACACATATGCATACATACATCTATACACACATATGCATACATACATCTATATATACACATATATGTATGCATACATCTATATATACACATATGCATACATACATCTATATATACATATATATGTATGCATACATCTATATATACACATATATGCATGCATACATCTATATATACACATATATGTATGCATACATCTATACATACACATATATGT